>JAAAWM010008963.1:0-18248 GCA_036873465.1 Thinopyrum obtusiflorum
ATCATCGGAGAGGCACCAATGAGGATGATGAACCCCTCCGTGATGGTGTCTAGGTTGGATCTGTGGTTTTTGGAACTTGCGGCGGCTGGAATTGTGTTTCGTCGACTCCCCTAGGGTTTTTAGAATATTGAGGTATTTATAGAGCAAAGAGGCGTTGCGGGAGGCCGAGGTGGGCACAACCCACCAGGGCGCGCCTGGGCCCCCAGGCGCGCCCAGGTGGGTTGTGCCCCCCTCGGGGCACCCCTCTGGTACTTCTTTGGCCCATCCTGTGTCTTCTGGCCTAGAAAAATTCTCCAAAAAGTTTCCCTGCGTTTGGACTCCGTTTGGTATTGATTTTCTGTGAAGTAAAAAAACAAGCAAAAAACAGCAACTAGCACTGGGCACTATGTCAATAGGTTAGTCCCAAAAAATGATATAAAGTTGCTATAAAATAATTGTAAAACATCCAAGAATGATAATATAACAGCATGGAACAATAAAAAATTATAGATACGTTGGAGACGTATCGGCATCCCCAAGCTTAATTACTGCTCGTCGTCGAGTAGGTAAATGATAAAAATAGAATTTTTGATGTGGAATGATGTCTAACATGTTCATCACATATTCTTTTCTTTGTAGTATGGACATTTGGAATTTTATATGATTCAAAACAATAGTCTAGTTTTGACATGAAGATTTCAATACTCAAGCATATCAACAAGCAACCATGTCTTTTAAAATATCAACACTAAAGCAAGTTATCCCTAGCCCATTATGCTCAATCATTGAACCATTCATGAAACACACTCGGGGGGGGGGGGGGGGGGGGGGGGGGGGGGGGGGGGGGGGGGGGGGGGGGGGGGGGGGGGGGGGGGGGGGGGGGGGGGGGGGGGGGGGGGGGGGGGGGGGGGGGGGGGGGGGGGGGGGGGGGGGGGGGGGGGGGGGGGGGGGGGGGGGGGGGGGGGGGGGGGGGGGGGGGGGGGGGGGGGGGGGGGGGGGGGGGGGGGGGGGGGGGGGGGGGGGGGGGGGGGGGGGGGGGGGGGGGGGGGGGGGGGGGGGGGGGGGGGGGGGGGGGGGGGGGGGGGGGGGGGGGGGGGGGGGGGGGGGGGGGGGGGGGGGGGGGGGGGGGGGGGGGGGGGGGGGGGGGGGGGGGGGGGGGGGGGGGGGGGGGGGGGGGGGGGGGGGGGGGGGGGGGGGGGGGGGGGGGGGGGGGGGGGGGGGGGGGGGGGGGGGGGGGGGGGGGGGGGGGGGGGGGGGGGGGGGGGGGGGGGGGGGGGGGGGGGGGGGGGGGGGGGGGGGGGGGGGGGGGGGGGGGGGGGGGGGGGGGGGGGGGGGGGGGGGGGGGGGGGGGGGGGGGGGGGGGGGGGGGGGGGGGGGGGGGGGGGGGGGGGGGGGGGGGGGGGGGGGGGGGGGGGGGGGGGGGGGGGGGGGGGGGGGGGGGGGGGGGGGGGGGGGGGGGGGGGGGGGGGGGGGGGGGGGGGGGGGGGGGGGGGGGGGGGGGGGGGGGGGGGGGGGGGGGGGGGGGGGGGGGGGGGGGGGGGGGGGGGGGGGGGGGGGGGGGGGGGGGGGGGGGGGGGGGGGGGGGGGGGGGGGTAATGCTCGCTTATGAGCTTTTTTGTTTCTTGGTTGGATGCTTCTCAATCTTTTGCTAGCCTTCATTTGCACTAAGTATGATTACTACTTGTGCATCCAAAACCCTTAAAACAGTTTTGCCATATGAGTCCACTATACCTACCTATATGCGGTATTCTTTTTCCGTTCTAAGCAAATTTGTATGTGCCATCTCTAATTTTGAAAATAAATTTCCTTTTTGTTTGCTTGTACCGCTCATGAAATGGTAGGGGGTGGCTGATATTTTCCCATGCTAGATGTGTTATTCTCAAGATGAGTGTTTATTCACTTGTCATTGCATGAGAGTACGGCAAAGGTATTAGGGATGCCCAGTCCCGAAAGGAAAATGAATTTACTTTATGTTGTCAAATAATAAATTCCTTGGAAAGTGTTGGTATGGATGGCACCCATGGATTCGGTGCGGAATGTGAAAGTATGGTGGAAAAAGGAATAAACTTTATTTTCTATTTGGGAACCGCCTATGACATATCTAGCATGGAAAGTATTGGGAACTACTCGATCATTTTTGTTGACAGTAAAAGCACGCCACACAAAATGTTTTATCTCTATCTTTTTCGCTTTGAGCTGTGGCACCTCTACAAATCCCTACTTCCCTCTATGAAGGGCTTTTCTATTTTACTTTATGCAATTTATTTTTACTTGAGTCTCCATCTTCTCTTATAAAGCACCAATTAATGGGCACTATGATCATACTTGAGCATTGGGTGTAGCTAATATGCCCCCCCCCCCCCCCCCCCCCCCCCCCCCCCCCCCCCCCCCCCCCCCCCCCCCCCCCCCCCCCCCCCCCCCCCCCCCCCCCCCCCCCCCCCCCCCCCCCCCCCCCCCCCCCCCCCCCCCCCCCCCCCCCCCCCCCCCCCCCCCCCCCCCCCCCCCCCCCCCCCCCCCCCCCCCCCCCCCCCCCCCCCCCCCCCCCCCCCCCCCCCCCCCCCCCCCCCCCCCCCCCCCCCCCCCCCCCCCCCCCCCCCCCCCCCCCCCCCCCCCCCCCCCCCCCCCCCCCCCCCCCCCCCCCCCCCCCCCCCCCCCCCCCCCCCCCCCCCCCCCCCCCCCCCCCCCCCCCCCCCCCCCCCCCCCCCCCCCCCCCCCCCCCCCCCCCCCCCCCCCCCCCCCCCCCCCCCCCCCCCCCCCCCCCCCCCCCCCCCCCCCCCCCCCCCCCCCCCCCCCCCCCCCCCCCCCCCCCCCCCCCCCCCCCCCCCCCCCCCCCCCCCCCCCCCCCCCCCCCCCCCCCCCCCCCCCCCCCCCCCCCCCCCCCCCCCCCCCCCCCCCCCCCCCCCCCCCCCCCCCCCCCCCCCCCCCCCCCCCCCCCCCCCCCCCCCCCCCCCCCCCCCCCCCCCCCCCCCCCCCCCCCCCCCCCCCCCCCCCCCCCCCCCCCCCCCCCCCCCCCCCCCCCCCCCCCCCCCCCCCCCCCCCCCCCCCCCCCCCCCCCCCCCCCCCCCCCCCCCCCCCCCCCCCCCCCCCCCCCCCCCCCCCCCCCCCCCCCCCCCCCCCCCCCCCCCCCCCCCCCCCCCCCCCCCCCCCCCCCCCCCCCCCCCCCCCCCCCCCCCCCCCCCCCCCCCCCCCCCCCCCCCCCCCCCCCCCCCCCCCCCCCCCCCCCCCCCCCCCCCCCCCCCCCCCCCCCCCCCCCCCCCCCCCCCCCCCCCCCCCCCCCCCCCCCCCCCCCCCCCCCCCCCCCCCCCCCCCCCCCCCCCCCCCCCCCCCCCCCCCCCCCCCCCCCCCCCCCCCCCCCCCCCCCCCCCCCCCCCCCCCCCCCCCCCCCCCCCCCCCCCCCCCCCCCCCCCCCCCCCCCCCCCCCCCCCCCCCCCCCCCCCCCCCCCCCCCCCCCCCCCCCCCCCCCCCCCCCCCCCCCCCCCCCCCCCCCCCCCCCCCCCCCCCCCCCCCCCCCCCCCCCCCCCCCCCCCCCCCCCCCCCCCCCCCCCCCCCCCCCCCCCCCCCCCCCCCCCCCCCCCCCCCCCCCCCCCCCCCCCCCCCCCCCCCCCCCCCCCCCCCCCCCCCCCCCCCCCCCCCCCCCCCCCCCCCCCCCCCCCCCCCCCCCCCCCCCCCCCCCCCCCCCCCCCCCCCCCCCCCCCCCCCCCCCCCCCCCCCCCCCCCCCCCCCCCCCCCCCCCCCCCCCCCCCCCCCCCCCCCCCCCCCCCCCCCCCCCCCCCCCCCCCCCCCCCCCCCCCCCCCCCCCCCCCCCCCCCCCCCCCCCCCCCCCCCCCCCCCCCCCCCCCCCCCCCCCCCCCCCCCCCCCCCCCCCCCCCCCCCCCCCCCCCCCCCCCCCCCCCCCCCCCCCCCCCCCCCCCCCCCCCCCCCCCCCCCCCCCCCCCCCCCCCCCCCCCCCCCCCCCCCCCCCCCCCCCCCCCCCCCCCCCCCCCCCCCCCCCCCCCCCCCCCCCCCCCCCCCCCCCCCCCCCCCCCCCCCCCCCCCCCCCCCCCCCCCCCCCCCCCCCCCCCCCCCCCCCCCCCCCCCCCCCCCCCCCCCCCCCCCCCCCCCCCCCCCCCCCCCCCCCCCCCCCCCCCCCCCCCCCCCCCCCCCCCCCCCCCCCCCCCCCCCCCCCCCCCCCCCCCCCCCCCCCCCCCCCCCCCCCCCCCCCCCCCCCCCCCCCCCCCCCCCCCCCCCCCCCCCCCCCCCCCCCCCCCCCCCCCCCCCCCCCCCCCCCCCCCCCCCCCCCCCCCCCCCCCCCCCCCCCCCCCCCCCCCCCCCCCCCCCCCCCCCCCCCCCCCCCCCCCCCCCCCCCCCCCCCCCCCCCCCCCCCCCCCCCCCCCCCCCCCCCCCCCCCCCCCCCCCCCCCCCCCCCCCCCCCCCCCCCCCCCCCCCCCCCCCCCCCCCCCCCCCCCCCCCCCCCCCCCCCCCCCCCCCCCCCCCCCCCCCCCCCCCCCCCCCCCCCCCCCCCCCCCCCCCCCCCCCCCCCCCCCCCCCCCCCCCCCCCCCCCCCCCCCCCCCCCCCCCCCCCCCCCCCCCCCCCCCCCCCCCCCCCCCCCCCCCCCCCCCCCCCCCCCCCCCCCCCCCCCCCCCCCCCCCCCCCCCCCCCCCCCCCCCCCCCCCCCCCCCCCCCCCCCCCCCCCCCCTGGCCGTAGATGAAGAAGAGGAGGAATGCGACGGCGCGAGGGGCTCCCGGGCTCGATCCGGTTGCGTAGTCAAAGAAGAAGACCACGGCGGTGCTGTTGGACTTGTCGGGGCGGCGAACGGGCGATGGTGGCCGCGGCTACGGCGATTGGCGGCGACGGTGGCGCTCGGACAGTGGGGAGGAAGGGCGAGCGCGAGCGAGGGTGAGACGAGGGAGGAGCGGCGAGTGGATGAGGATGCCAGGAGGAGTGGATGGGGGCTCGCCCTTATCCCCTCCGCGTCGGGGCGTCGCGGTGTCGCCGGCTGGGCGGTGCGCGCGCGCCCAGCCACGGCGCATGCGACACGGCGAGGGAGAGAGAAGATAGGAGAGGGTAGAGGGCCGACTGGGCTGGGCCAGGTGCGCTGTGCACTTAGGCTCAGTCGGTTTAGGCCTTTTGTTTTTTCTTTTCTGTTTTTCTTTTGTAGTTTCTGTTTTGTATTTTATTTTGGCACTAGCTGACTTTTGTAAAATATGTGACTTAGCCACATAAATTCAATGCAATATTATGCACTGCCATGAAAAGTTTGGAGACCAAATGATTTCATTTGAATTTTATTTGAATTTAAATGGAAAGAAAAGGTGATGTTGATCCACTATTTTGGTTGCTAGGGTCAACTTGGGAATTTACTTAATGTTGGTTTTAGTTTTATAATTGTTCTGGAATTATTTGCAATACTATGAACATTTTAGTTTTGCAGTTGTAGAAATAAATATTTGACTTTATTTCAAGTATGAATTTGAAGTTGGATTTGAGACAAGTGGCATTTTGACTTAGTGAAATATGATGACATGGCACATTAATTAGCTTGATGACAGGGTTAACATCTGGGGATGTTACATTGATATTCAGATTGCTTCCTTCCTTGGTCTTTTCTTGATTCGGCGGTATTGTGGGATGAAGTGGCCCGGACCAACCTTACATGTCCACGTACATGAGACCGGTTCCATCGACAGACATGTGACTTTGTTGCATAATGATGGCTGGCAGGTGTCTATCTCTCCCACCTTAGTTGAGTCGAATTCGACAAAGGCGGTCCTTGTAGAAGGTTAAATAGCAACTTGCATATCACCGTTGTGGCTTTGCATAGGTAAGAATCGTTCTTGCTAGATACCCATAGCAGCCACGTAAAACATGCAACAACAATTAGAGGACGTCTAACTTGTTTTTGCAGGGTATGTTGTGATATGATATGGCCAAAGACATGATGAAATATATTTGATGTATGAGATGATCAAGTTTGTAATAGTTTATATCGACTTGCATGTCGATGCATACGGCAACCGGCAGGAGCCATAGGGTTGTCTTTAATTATTGTATGACCTGCGTGTTAATCATTAAGCGCTATGTAATGCTTTACTTTATCGCTAAGTGGTAGCAATAGTAGTAGAAGCATGGTTGGCGTGACAACCCCGATGGAGGCACGATGATGGAGATCATGGTGTCATGCCGGTGACGATGGAGATCATGCCGGTGCTTTGGAGATGGAGATCAAAAGCACAAGTTGATGGCCATATCATGTCACTTATGATTTGCATGTGATGTTAATCCTTTTATGCATCTTATTTTGCTTAGGACGACGGTAGCATTATAAGGTGATCCCTCACTAAAATTTCAAGATAAAATTGTGTTCTCCCCAAGTGTGCACCATTGCGAAAGTTCATCGTTTTGCAGCACCACGTGATGATCGGGTGTGATAGACTCTACGTTCACATACAATGGGTGCAAGCCAGTTTTGCACATGCGGAACACTTGGGTTAAACTTGACGAGCCTAGCATGTACAGACATGGCCTCGGAACACAAGAGACCGAAAGGTCGAACATGAGTCATATAGTAGATATGATCAACATGGAGATGTTCACCATTGAAACCACCTCATCTCACGTGATGATCGGACTTGGGTTGGTGAATTTGGATCGTGTTACACTCGGACGACCGGAGGGATGTCGATTTGAGTGGGAGTTCTTAGGTAATATGATTAATTGAACTCTTTATCATGAACAATAGTCTAAAATTGCCTTTGCAAATTTATGTTGTAGATCAATAGCTCGTGCTGTAGCTCCCTGTTTTAATACGTTCCTAGAGAAAGTGTAAGTTGAAAGATATTGTAAGCAATTATGCGGACTAGGGCCGTAGTCTGAGGATTGTCCTCACTGCTGCAGAGAAGGCTTATGTCCTTGATGCACCGCTCGGTGTGCCAACCCCTCTAGCGTCATCTATGGATGTTGTGAACATCTAGCAGACACGTTCTGATGACTACTTAATAATTTAGTGCGCCATGCTTTACGGCTTAGAATCGGGGCTCCAAAGGCGTTTTGAACGCCATGGAACATATGAGATGTTCCAAGAGTTGAAATTGGTATTTCAGGCTCATGCCCGTGTTGAGAGGTATGAGACCTCTGACAAGTTCTTTGCCTACAAGATGGAGGAGAATAGCTCAGCCAGTGAGCATGTGCTCAGAATGTCTGGGTGCTATAATCGCTTGAATCAAGTGGTAGTTAATCTTCCAGATAAGATAGTGATTGACAGAGTTCTCCAGACACTATCACCAAGCTACTAGAACTTCGTGATGAACTATAACATGCAAGGGATGGAGATGATCCCGGAGCAGTTCGCGGTAGGCCGCGGAGGTAGAAATCAAGAAGGAGCATCAAGTGTTGATGGTTAACAAGACCACTGGTTTCAAGAAGGGCAAGGGCAAGAAGGGAAACTTCATGAATGGCAAGCCAGTTGCCGCTCCAGTGAAGAAACCCAAGGTTGAACCCAAACCCGAGACTAAGTGCTTCTATTGTAAGGGGAATGGTCGCTGGTAGCGGAACTACCCCCAAATACTTGGTAGATAAGAAGGCTGGCAACTTCAACAAAAGTATATTTGATATACGTGTTATTGATGTGTACCTTACTAGTACTCCTAGTAGCACCTGGGTATTAGATACCGGTCCAGTTGCTAATATTGGTAACTCGAAACAAAAGCTACGGAATAAACGGAGACTAGCTAAGGGCGAGGTGACGATGTGTGTTGGAAGTGTTTCCAAGGTTGATGTGATCACCATCGCACGCTCCCTCTACCTTCGGGATTAGTGTTAAACCTAGATAAATGTTATTTGGTGTCTGCGTTGAGCATGAACATGATGAGATCGTGTTTATTGTAATGCGGTTATTCATTTAAGTCAGAAAATAATGATTATTCTGTTTACATGAATAATACCTTCTATGGTCATGCACCCAATGTGAATGGTTTATTGAATCTCGATCACAGTGATACACATGTTCATAACATTGATACTAAAAGATGTAGAGTTGATAATGATAGTACCACTTTCTTGTGGCACTGCCGCTTAGGTCATATTGGTGTAAAGCGCATGAAGAAACTCCATGCTGATGGACTTTTGGAGTCACTTGATTTTGAATCACTTGACACATGCGAACCATGCCTCATGGGTAAGATGACTAAAACCCCGTTTTTCGAAACAATAGAACGGGCAAGTGACTTGTTGGAAATCATACATGCTGATGTGTGCGGTCCGATGAGTGTTGACACACGTGGTGGATATCGTTATTTCCTCACCTTCACCGATGATTTGAGTAGATATGGGTATGTTTACTCAATGAAGCATAAGTCTGAAATGTTTGAAAAGTTCAAGCAATTTCAGAGTGAAGTTGAGAATCATCGTAACAAGAAGATTAAATTCCTACGATCCGATCGAAGGGGAGAATATCTGAGTTATGAGTTTGGCAATCACTTAAGACAATGTGGAATCATTTCACAGTTGACGCCGCCTGGAACACCACATCGTAATGGTGTGTCCGAATGTCGTAATCGTACCTTATTGGATATGGTGCATTCTATGATGTCTCTTGCCGATCTGCCACTATCGTTTTGGGGTTATGCGTTAGAGACAGCTGCATTCACTTTAAATAGGGCACCATCTAAGTCCGTAGACACGACACCGTATGAACTATGGTTTGGCAAGAAACCTAAGCTGTCGTTTCTTAAGGTTTGGGGCTGCGATGCTTATGTCAAAAGGCTTCAGCCGGAAAAGCTCGAACCCAAAGCGGACAAATGCATCGTGGTGCTTGCTTGAACTACGTCGGTATTTCCCCAAATAGGAAGGGATGATGCAGCACAGCAATGGTAGGTATTTCCCTTAGTGATGAGACCAAGGTTATCGAACCAGTAGGAGAACCACACAACACTACATGAACGGCACCTGCACACAAATAACAAATACTCGGAACCCGACGTATTAAAGGGGTTGTCAATCCCTTTCGGGTAACGGCACCAGAAATTGGCAAATAGACGGGATAAAAATATGATAGATTGGATCACGGGAACGCGAGATAAAATAAATAAGAATAAATTGCAGCAAGGTATTTTTTTATTTTTGGTTTAATAGATCTGAAAATAAAAGCAAATAAAAATAGATCGCGAAGGCAAATATAATAAAGAAGAGACCCAGGGCCCGTAGGTTTCACTAGTGGCTTCTCTCGAGAAAAATAGCAAACGGTGGATAAACGAATTACTGTTGGGCAATTGATAGAACTTCAAATAATCATGACGATATCCAGGCAATGATCATTATATAGGCATCATGTCCAAGATTAGTAGACCGACTCCTGCCTGCATCTACTACTATTACTCCACACATCGACCGCTATCCAGCATGCATCTAGTGTATTAAGTTCATGGGGAAATGGAGTAATGCAATAAGAACGATGACATGATGTAGACAAGATCTATTTATGTAGAAATAAACCCCATCTTGTTATCCTTAATAGCAACGATACATACGTGTCGGTTCCCCTTCTGTCACTGGGATTAAGCACCGTAAGATCGAACCCATCACAAAGCACCTCTTCCCATTGCAAGATAAATAGATCAAGTTGGCCAAACAAAACCCAAATATAGGAGAAGAAATACGAGGCTATAAGCAATCATGCATATAAGAGATTCAAAGAAGACTCAAATAACTTTCATGGATAAAAAGATAGATCTGATCATAAACTCAAAGTTCATCGGATCCTAACAAACACACCGCAAAAAGAGTTACATCAAATAGATCTCCAAGAGACCATTGTATTGAGAATCAAAAGAGAGAGAGAGGAAGCCATCTAGCTACTAACTACGGACCCGTAGGTCTACAAAGAACTACTCACGCATCATCGGAGAGGCACCAATGGACATGATGAACCCCTCCGTGATGGTGTCTAGATTGGATCTGGTGGTTCTGGAACTTGTGCCGGCTGGAATTGATTTTCGTTGACTCCCCTAGGGTTTCTGGAATATTTGGGTATTTATAGAGAAAGAGGCGGTTCGGGAGGCCACCGAGGTGGGCGCAACCCACCAGGGCGCGCCACCAGGCGTGCCCTGGTGGGTTGTGCCCCCCTCGGGGCACCCCCCAGGTGCTTCTCCGGCCCATTGGGTGTCTTCTGGTCCATAAAAATTCCACAAAAAGTTTTGCTGCGTTTGGACTCCGTTTGGTATTGATTTCCTGTGATGTAAAAAACAAGCAAAAAACAGCAACTGGCACTTGGCACTATGTCAATAGGTTAGTACCAAAAAATGATATAAAATGACTATAAAATGATTGTAAAACATCCAAGAATGATAATATAACAGCATGGAACAATAAAAAATTATAGATACGTTGGAGACGTATCAGCATCCCCAAGCTTAATTCCTGCTCATCCTCGAGTAGGTAAATGATAAAAATAGAATTTTTGATGTGGAATGCTGCCTAACATGTCATCTCATATTCTCTTCTTTATAGCATGGACATTTGGACTTTTATATGGTTCAAAGCAATAGTCTAGTTTTGACATGAGGACTTTAATACTCAAGCATATCAACAAGCAACCATGTCTTTCAAAATATCAACGCTAAAATAAGTTATCCCTAGCCCATTATGCTTAATCATTGATCCATTCATGAAACACACTCGCATGTTAGCTACACCCAATGCTCAAGTACGATCATAGTGCCCCTTAGTTGGTGCTTTATAAGAGAAGATGGAGACTCAAATAAAAATAAAAATTGCATAAAGTAAAAGAAAGGCCCTTCGCGGAGGGAAGTAGGGATTTGTAGAGGTGCCAGAGCTCAAAGCGAAAAAGATAGAGATAAAAACATTTTGGGATGCATGCTTTTCCTGTCAACGAGAACGATCGAGTAGTTCCCAATACTTTCCATGCTAGATATATCATAGGCAGTTCCCAAATAGAAATTAAAGTTTATTCCTTTTTTCAACCATACTTTCACTTTCCATGGCTAGCCGTATCCACGGGTGCCTTCCATACCAACACTTTCCAAGGAATTTATTATTTGACAACATAAAGTAAATTCATTTTTCATTTCGGGACTGGGCATCCCTAATACCATTGCCTTACTCTCGTGCAATGACAAGTGAATAAACACTCATCGTGAGAATAACATATCTAGCATGGAAATATATTAGCCATCCCCTACCGTTTCATGAGTGGTACGGGCACATAAAAGAGAAATTTATTTTGAAAATTAGAGATGGCACATACAAATTTGCTTAGAACGGTAAAAGAATACCGCATATAGGTAGGTATGGTGGACTCATGTGGCAAAACTGGTTTAAAGGATTTTGGATGCACAAGTAGTGATCATACTTAGTGCAAAATGAAGGCTAGCAAAAGATTGAGAAGCGACCAACCAAGAAACGAAAAATCTCATAAGCGAGCATCGAGCATAACTAACACCGAATAATGCACCACAAGTAGGATGTAATTTCATTGCATAACTATTGACTTTCATGCTTGCATAGGGAATCACAAACCTTAACACCAATATTCTTACTAAAGCATAATTACTCATCAACAGACTCACATATCACATCATCATATCTCAAAACTATTACAAGGAATCAAGTTTATTTTGTCCAATGATCTTCATGAAAGTTTTTATTATATCTTCCTTGGATATCTATCACTTTGGAACTAATTTTCTTGTGTTGCTTTTGATAAGCTCAAACAAATATAAGTGAAGATCATGAGCATAATATTTCTTTCTCTCAAATTAATTTAAGTGAAGCAAGAGAGAATTTCTTAAAAAAATTACTAACTCTCAAATAAATCTAAGTGAAGCATGAGAGCATTTCTTCAAAAATAACAAAGCACACCGTGCTGAAAAAGATATAAGTGAAGCACTAGAGCAATTCCATGGCTCATAAAGATTTAAGTGAAGCATAGAGAGCAATTCTAACAAGTCATGGCATACTTTTGGCTCTCTCAAATAGGTGTGTCCAGCAAGGATTCAAGACTTAAAACAAAAATAAAATCAAGCAAAGACTCATATCATACAAGACGCTCCAAGCAAAACTCATAATATGTGACGAATAAAAATATAGCTTCAAGTAAAATACCGATGGTTGTTAGAAGAAAGAGGGGATGCCACTCGAGGCATACCCAAGCTTAGTTGCTTGCTTCTTTTTGGATAATGGCTTGGGGTGCCATGGGCATCCCCAAGCTTAAGCTCTTCTTACTCCTTATTCCTTCATCCATCGTAATATCACCCAAAACTTGAAAACTTCAATCACACAAAACTCAACAAAACCTTCGTGAGATCCGTTAGTATAAGAAAACCAATCTTTACTTTAAGTACTGTAGAAAACCTATTCAAATTTTGTTATTGCATTATATATACTGTATTCTAACTTTTCCATGGCAAAAACTCTTCAAAGAAAACCATAGAATCATCAAAATAAGCACATAACACAACGAAAACAGAATCTGTCAAAAACAGAGCAGTCTAAAAGATGCGAATTGTTCTCATAATTATGTAATCCCAAAATTCTGAAAAATTAGGACAACAGAGGAAATTTGTATATCAATCTTGTGTAAAAAATTCAGAATTTTTTTGTTGCTTCTGTAATTCTAAACAATTATTTTTCTGGATGCAAAAGTTTCTGTTTTCCAACAAGATCAAATCAACTATCACCAAAGCTATCCCAAAGGCTTTACTTGGCACAAACACTAATTAAAACACAAAAAACACAATCATAACAGTATCATAATTGTGCAAACACTCAAGAACAGAAAGCAAAAGGCAAAAATAAATTTTATTCATTGGGTTACCTCCCAACAAGCGCTATCGTTTTACGCCCCTAGCTAGGCATAATGCTTAGATTCAAGTATTGTCATCTTTAGTTTCCTTAGGGGTGCTTTTGTCAGGAGGTTTTGTAAAAACAACATAAAACACTTTATCCATAGAGACTTTAGCACTATCAAGTTGCTTATCATCATATCCCCTTTGATTTCTGGCAACAATCCAAGAATAGTGTTGATTAACATCATTGAAGACTTGTTGGATTATATCTAAAACATGGACTTCCTTTTTAAGATTTTCATCAAAGATTTGATTATCCCCAAGCAAATGTCTTAGCACATAATCACTATTATAAAGAATCTCATCTATCACTGGTTTTTCACGGTTCATACCATAGAAATCAAAAATTTCCCTAGCTTCCCTTATTATGTGATCAAATTCATTCATAAGAACAAGGGTAGCCAACTTCTTAGCTTTGGGATTCTTTAGATCCGGTAGCTCAAAAAACAATCTTTGCAAGGTAGGATGAGTACGGATAAATTTATTTTCAAGTTTCAGAACTAGTGCTGAAATAGCTTCCGCATAAGATTTAGTTCTTTTAAGTATAGGAGCATCATCAAGACTTAAACTTCCAACACAATTGAAAAATTCTTGGATACGTTCTTTTCCTATAACATTCCCTTGCCCCAAAACAAAAGTTTTAGCATCCAGATTGCCAGATCGTCCAATTTTAGGAGTTAGGCCATCATCTGTTTCTGCCATACCAAAGTCACTCATGATGACAAATCCTAGCAAACAAAAACTCCAACGAAAAACACGAACGAAAAAGAGGGCGAATAAAACGGCAAATTTTTGTGAAGTGGGGGAGAGGAAAACGAGAGGCAAATGGCAAATAGTGTACATTGCAAGGAGATGAGATTTGTGATTAGGAACCTGGTAGATGTTGATTATGTCTCCCCGGCAACGGCGCTAGAAATTCCTTTTGATGCTTGCTTGAACTACGTCGGTATTTCCCCAAAGAGGAAGGGATGATGCAGCACAGCAACGGTAGGTATTTCCCTCAGTGATGAGACCAAGGTTATCGAACCAGTAGGAGAACCACGCAACACTACATGAACGGCACCTGCACACAAATAACAAATACTCGGAACCCGATGTATTAAAGGGGATGTCAATCCCTTTCGGGCAACGGCGCCAGAAATTGGCAAATAGACGGGATAAAAATATGATAGATTGGATCGCGGGAACGCGAGATAAAATAAATAAGAATAAATTGCAGCAAGGTATTTTTGTATTTTTGGTTTAATAGATCTGAAAATAAAAGCAAATAAAAATAGATCGTGAAGGCAAATATAATAAAGAAGAGACCCGGGGGCCGTAGGTTTCACTAGTGGCTTCTCCCGAGAAAAATAGCAAACGGTGGATAAATGAATTACTGTTGGGCAATTGATCGAACTTCAAATAATCATGACGATATCCAGGCAATGATCATTATATAGGCATCACGTCCAATATTAGTAGACCGACTCCTGCCTGCATCTACTACTATTACTCCACACATCGACCGCTATCCAGCATGCATCTAGTGTATTAAGTTCATGGGGAAACGGAGTAATGCAATAAGAACGATGACATGATGTAGACAAGATTTATTTATGTGGAAATAGACCCCATCTTGTTATCCTTAATAGCAATGATACATACGTGTCGGTTCCCCTTCTGTCACTGGGATCAAGCACCGTAAGATCGAACCCATCACAAAGCACCTCTTCCCATTGCAAGATAAATAGATCAAGTTGGCCAAACAAAACCCAAATATCAGAGAAGAAATACGAGGCTATAAGCAATCATGCATATAAGAGATTCAAAGAAGACTCAAATAAATTTCATGGATAAAAAGATAGATCTGATCATAAACTCAAAGTTCATCGGATCCCAACAAACACACCGCAAAAAGAGTTACATCAAATAGATCTCCAAGAGACCATTGTATTGAGAATCAAAAGAGAGAGAGAGGAAGCCATCTAGCTACTAACATGGACCCGTAGGTCTACAAAGAACTACTCACACATCATCGGAGAGGCACCAATGGACATGATGAACCCCTCCGTGATGGTGTCTAGATTGGATCTGGTAGTTCTGGAACTTGCGGTGGCTGGAATTGATTTTCGTCGACTCCCCTAGGGTTTCTGAAATATTTGGGTATTTATAGAGTAAAGAGGAAGTTCGTGTTGGGGAACGTAGCATGCAATTTCAAAAAAATTCTACGCTCACGCAAGATCTATCTAGGAGATGCATTGC
Source organism: Thinopyrum obtusiflorum (assembly GCA_036873465.1). Lineage (NCBI taxonomy): Eukaryota > Viridiplantae > Streptophyta > Magnoliopsida > Poales > Poaceae > Thinopyrum > Thinopyrum obtusiflorum. Next base: position 15,062 of record JAAAWM010008963.1, read on the forward strand.
AACGAGAGAGGAGAGTGTGTCTACATACCCTCGTAGACCGAAAGTGAAAGCGTTAGCTTAACGTGGTTGATGTAGTCAAACGTCTTCGCGATCCAACCGATCAAGCACCGAACGTACGGCACCTCCGAGTTCTGCACACGTTCAGCTCGATGACGTCCCTCGAGCTCTTGATCCAGTTGAGGATGAGGGAGAGTTCCGCCAGCACGACGGCGTGGTGATGGTGATGATGAAGTTACCGGCGCAGGGCTTCGCCTAAGCACTACGACGATATGACCGAGGTGTAAAACTGTGGAGGGGGGCACCGCACACGGCTAAGACAATTGATCTTGTTGTGTTCTAGGGTGCCCCCCTGCCTCCGTATATAAAGGAGGAGAGGGGGAGGCCGGCCGGCCCCTTTAGGGAGCGCCAAGAGAGAGGAGTCCTACTAGGACTCCAAGTCCTAGTAGGATTCCACTTGGTGGAAGGGGGAAGAAGGAAGGGAGAGGGAGAGGGAAAGGGGGGCCGCCCCCCCCCCCCCCCCCCCCCCCCCCCCCCCCCCCCCCCCCCCCCCCCCCCCCCCCCCCCCCCCCCCCCCCCCCCCCCCCCCCCCCCCCCCCCCCCCCCCCCCCCCCCCCCCCCCCCCCCCCCCCCCCCCCCCCCCCCCCCCCCCCCCCCCCCCCCCCCCCTATCATTCTTTATGTCTCGACCATTTCGAGACTCCTCGTCATGTCCGTGATCTCATCCGGGACTCCGAACAAACTTCAGTCATAAAATCACATAACTCATAATGCAAATCGTCATCGAACGTTAAGCGTGAGGACCCTACGGGTTCGAGAACTATGTAGACATGACCGAGACACATCTCCGGTCAATAACCAATTGCGGAACCTGGATGCTCATATTGGCTCCTACATATTCTACGAAGATCTTTATCGATCAAACCGCATAACAACATACGTTATTCCCTTTGTCATCGGTATGTTACTTGCCCGAGATTCGATCGTCGGTATCATCATACCTAGTTCAATCTCGTTACCGGCAAGTCTCTTTACTTGTTCCGTAATGCATCATCCCGCAACTAACTCATTAGTCACGTTGCTTGCAAGGCTTCATATGATGTGCATTACCGAGAGGGCCCAGAGATACCTCTCCGATACTCGGAGTAACAAATCCTAATCTCGATCTGTGCCAACCCAACAAACACCTTCAGAGACACCTGTAGAGCATCTTTATAATCACCCAGTTACGTTGTGACGTTTGATAGCACACAAGGTGTTCCTCCGGTATTCGGGAGTTGCATAATCTCATAGTCAGAGGAATATGTATAAGTCATGAAGAAATCTTTAGCAATAAAACTTTAACGATCATTATGCTAAGCTAACGGTTGGGTCTTTCCCATCACATCATTCTCCTAATGATGTGATCCCATTCATCAAATGACAACACATGTCTATGGTTAGGAAACTTAACCATCTTTGATTAATGAGCTAGTCAAGTAGAGGCATACTAGGGACACTTTGTTTTGTCTATGTATTCACACATGTATCAAGTTTCCGGTTAATACAATTCTAACATGAATAATAAACATTTATCATGATATAAGGAAGTATAAATAACAACTTTATTATTGCCTCTAGGGCATATTTCCTTCAGTCTCCCACTTGCACTAGAGTCAATAATCTAGATTACATAGTAATGATTCTAATACCCATGGAGTCTTGGTGCTGATCATGTTTTGCTCGTGGAAGAGGCTTAGTCAACGGGTCTGGAATATTCAGATCCGTATGTATTTTGCAAATCTCTATGTCTCCCTCCTTGACTTGATCGCGGATGGAGTTGAAGCGTCTCTTGATGTGTTTGGTTCTTTTGTGAAATCTGGATTCCTTCGCTAAGGCAATTGCTCCAGTATTGTCACAAAAGATTTTCATTGGACCCGATGCACTAGGTATTACACCTAGATCGTATATGAACTCCTTCATCCAGACTCCTTCATTCGCTGCTTCCGAAGCAGCTATGTACTCCGCTTCACACGTAGATCCCGCCACGACGCTTTGCTTGGAACTGCACCAACTGACAGCTCCACCATTCAATATAAATACGTATCCGGTTTGTGACTTAGAGTCATTCGGATAAGTGTCAAAGCTAGCGTCAACGTAACCATTTACGACGAGCTCTTTGTCACCTCCATAAACGAGAAACATATCCTTAGTCTTTTTCAGGTATTTCAGGATGTTCTTGACCGCTGTCCAGTGATCCACTCCTGGATTACTTTGGTACCTCCCTGCAAAACTTATAGCAAGGCACACATCAGGTCTGGTACACAGCATTGCATACATGATAGAACCTATGGCTGAGGCATAGGGAATGACTTTCATTTTCTCTCTATCTTCTGCAGTGGTCGGGCATTGAGTCTAACTCAACTTCACACCTTGTAACACATGCAAGAACCCTTTCTTTGATTGATCCATTTTGAACTTCTTCAAAACTTTATCAAGGTATGTGCTTTGTGAAAGTCCAATTAAGCGTCTTGATCTATCTCTATAGATCTTGATGCCCAATATATAAGCAGCTTCACCAAGGTCTTTCATTGAAAAACTCTTATTCAAGTATCCTTTTATGCTATCCAGAAATTCTATATCGTCTCCAATCTATAATATGTCATCCACATATAATATTAGAAACGCTACAGAGCTCCCACTCACTTTCTTGTTAATACAGGCTTCTCCAAAAGTCTGTATAAAACCATATGCTTTGATCACACTATCAAAGCGTATATTCCAACTCCGAGATGCTTGCACCAGTCCATAAATGGATCGCTGGAGCTTGCACACTTTGTTAGCACCTTTAGGATCGACAAAACCTTTTGGTTGCATCATATACAACTCTTCTTTGAGAAATCCATTAAGGAATGCAGTTTTGACATCCATTTGCCAGATTTCATAATCATAAAACACGGCAATTGCTAACATGATTCGGACAGACTTAAGCATCGCTACGGGTTAGAAGGTCTCATCATAGTCAACTCCTTGAACTTGTCAAAAACCTTTCGCAACAAGTCGAGCTTTGTAGACAGTAACATTACCGTCAGCGTCAGTCTTCTTCTTGAAGATCCATTTATTCTCTATGGCTTGCCGATCATCGGGCAAGTCAACCACAGTCCACACTTTATTCTCATACATGGATCCCATCTCAGATTTCATGGCCTCAA
>JAAAWM010008964.1:0-2500 GCA_036873465.1 Thinopyrum obtusiflorum
AGCGTGAGCCATGGACATAGCACTATATGTGGAATAGAATGGTGGTTGTGGGGGAGACAAAAAAGGAGAAGATAGTCTCACATCAACTAGGCGTATCAACGGGCTATGGAGATGCCCGTTAATAGATATCAATGTGAGTGAGTAGGGATTGCCATGCAACGGATGCACTAGAGCTATAAATATATGAAAGCTCAACAAAACAAACTAAGTGGGTGTGCATCAAACTTGCTTGCTCACGAAGACCTAGGGCATTTTGAGGAAGCCCATAATTGGAATATACAAGCCAAGTTCTATAATGAAAAATTCCCACTAGTATATGAAAGTGATAACATAGGAAACTCTCTATCATGAAGATCATGGTGCTACTTTGAAGCACAAGTGTGGAAAAAGGATAGTAGTATTGTCCCTTTTTATTTATATTTTTTTGCCTTCCTTTTTTTATTTGGCCTTTCCTTTTTTTAGTTGGGACAATACTCTATGAATGATGATCATCACACTTCTATTTATTTACAACTCAATGATTACAACTCGATACTAGAACAAAGTATGACTCTATATGAATGCCTCTGGTGGTATACCGAGATAGCAATGATGCATGAGTGACTTATATGAAATAATTATGAATGGTGGCTTTGCCACAACTAAAATGTCAACTACATGATCATGCAAAGTAATATGGCAACGATGGAGTGTGTCATAGTAAGCGGAACGGTGGAAAGTTGCATGGCAATATAGCTCGGAATGGCTCTAGAAATGCCATGATAGGTAGGTATGGTGGCTGTTTTGAGGAAGGTATATGGTGGGTGTATGATACCGGTGAAAGGTGCGCAGTATTAGAGGGGCTAGCAATGGTGGAAGGGTGAGAGTGCGTATAATCCATGGACTCAACATTAGTCATGAACAACTCACATACTTATTGCAAAAATCTATTAGTCATCGAAGCAAAGTACTATGCGCATGCTCCTAGGGGGATAGATTGGTAGTAAAAGACCATCGCTCGTCCCCGACCGCCACGCATAAGGAGGACAATCAATAAATACATCATGCTCCGACTTCTTAACATAACGGTTCACCATATGTGCATGCTACGGGAATCACAAACTTCAACACAAGCATTTCTCAAATTCACAACTACTCAACTAGCACGACTCTAATATCACCATCTCCATATCTCAAAGCAATTATCAAGTATCAAACTTCTCATAGTATTCAACGCACTCATGAGAAAATCTTTTATTAATCATAATTAAAGAAAATTACCATGTTGTTTTGTATGACTCACAAAATAATTTAAGTGAAGCATGAGAGAACAATAGTTTCAATAAAACAAATCTACCATCGTGCTCTAAAAGATATAAGTGAAGCACTAGAGCAAAAACTATATAACTCAAAAGGTATAAGTGAAGCACATAGAGTATTCTAACAATTTCCGAATCAAGTGTGTCTCTCTCAAAAAGGTGTGTGCAGCAAGGATGATTGTGGAAAACTAGCAAATAAAGACTCAAATAATACAATACGCTCCAAGCAAAACACATATCATGTGGTAAATAAAAATATAGCTCCAAGTAAAGTTACCGATAGAAGTAGACGAAAGAGGGGATGCCTTCCGGGGCATCCCCAAGCTTTGGCTTTTAGGTGTCCTCATATTATATTGGGATGCCATGGGCATCCCCAATCTTAGGCTCTGGCCATACCTTGTTTCATAATCCATCAAATCTTTACCCAAAACTTGAAAACTTCACAACACAAAACTTAAAGTAGAAAATCTCGTGAGCTCCGTTAGCGAAAGAAAACAAAACACCACTTCAAGGTACTGTAATGAAATCATTCTTTATTTATATTGGTGTTAAACCTACTTCATTCCAACTTCTCTATGGTTTATAAACTATTTTACTAGCCATAGATTCATCAAAATAAGCAAACAACACACGGAAAATAGAATCTGTCAAAAACAGAACAGTCTGTAGTAATCTGCATCTAACGCAAGTTCTAGAACCTCAAAAATTCTAAAATAAATTGCTGGATGTGAGGAATTTATCTTTAATCATCTGCAAAAAGAATTAACTAAATCTCACTTTTCACATAAAAATGGCAGCAGTTCTCGTGAGCGCTAAAGTTTCTGTTTTTTACATCAAGATTAAAAAGACTTTCCCCAAGTCTTCCCAGCGGTTCTACTTGGCACAAACACTAATTAAACACACAAAACACAACCAAAACAGAGGCTAGATAAATTATTAATTACTAAACAGGAGCAAAAAGCAATGAATAAAAATATAATTGGGTTGCCTCCCAACAAGCGCTATCGTTTAACGCCCCTAGCTAGGCATAAAAGCAAGGATAGATCTAGGTATTGCCATCTTTGGTAGGCAATCCATAAGTGGCTCTCATAATAGATTCATATGGTAATTTAATTTTATTTCTACGGAAGTGTTCCATGCCTTTCCTTAACGGAAATTGGAATCTAATATTCCCTTCCTTCATATTAATAATTGCACCAATC
>JAAAWM010008964.1:5000-18260 GCA_036873465.1 Thinopyrum obtusiflorum
GGGGGGGGGGGGGGGGGGGGGGGGGGGGGGGGGGGGGGGGGGGGGGGGGGGGGGGGGGGGGGGGGGGGGGGGGGGGGGGGGGGGGGGGGGGGGGGGGGGGGGGGGGGGGGGGGGGGGGGGGGGGGGGGGGGGGGGGGGGGGGGGGGGGGGGGGGGGGGGGGGGGGGGGGGGGGGGGGGGGGGGGGGGGGGGGGGGGGGGGGGGGGGGGGGGGGGGGGGGGGGGGGGGGGGGGGGGGGGGGGGGGGGGGGGGGGGGGGGGGGGGGGGGGGGGGGGGGGGGGGGGGGGGGGGGGGGGGGGGGGGGGGGGGGGGGGGGGGGGGGGGGGGGGGGGGGGGGGGGGGGGGGGGGGGGGGGGGGGGGGGGGGGGGGGGGGGGGGGGGGGGGGGGGGGGGGGGGGGGGGGGGGGGGGGGGGGGGGGGGGGGGGGGGGGGGGGGGGGGGGGGGGGGGGGGGGGGGGGGGGGGGGGGGGGGGGGGGGGGGGGGGGGGGGGGGGGGGGGGGGGGGGGGGGGGGGGGGGGGGGGGGGGGGGGGGGGGGGGGGGGGGGGGGGGGGGGGGGGGGGGGGGGGGGGGGGGGGGGGGGGGGGGGGGGGGGGGGGGGGGGGGGGGGGGGGGGGGGGGGGGGGGGGGGGGGGGGGGGGGGGGGGGGGGGGGGGGGGGGGGGGGGGGGGGGGGGGGGGGGGGGGGGGGGGGGGGGGGGGGGGGGGGGGGGGGGGGGGGGGGGGGGGGGGGGGGGGGGGGGGGGGGGGGGGGGGGGGGGGGGGGGGGGGGGGGGGGGGGGGGGGGGGGGGGGGGGGGGGGGGGGGGGGGGGGGGGGGGGGGGGGGGGGGGGGGGGGGGGGGGGGGGGGGGGGGGGGGGGGGGGGGGGGGGGGGGGGGGGGGGGGGGGGGGGGGGGGGGGGGGGGGGGGGGGGGGGGGGGGGGGGGGGGGGGGGGGGGGGGGGGGGGGGGGGGGGGGGGGGGGGGGGGGGGGGGGGGGGGGGGGGGGGGGGGGGGGGGGGGGGGGGGGGGGGGGGGGGGGGGGGGGGGGGGGGGGGGGGGGGGGGGGGGGGGGGGGGGGGGGGGGGGGGGGGGGGGGGGGGGGGGGGGGGGGGGGGGGGGGGGGGGGGGGGGGGGGGGGGGGGGGGGGGGGGGGGGGGGGGGGGGGGGGGGGGGGGGGGGGGGGGGGGGGGGGGGGGGGGGGGGGGGGGGGGGGGGGGGGGGGGGGGGGGGGGGGGGGGGGGGGGGGGGGGGGGGGGGGGGGGGGGGGGGGGGGGGGGGGGGGGGGGGGGGGGGGGGGGGGGGGGGGGGGGGGGGGGGGGGGGGGGGGGGGGGGGGGGGGGGGGGGGGGGGGGGGGGGGGGGGGGGGGGGGGGGGGGGGGGGGGGGGGGGGGGGGGGGGGGGGGGGGGGGGGGGGGGGGGGGGGGGGGGGGGGGGGGGGGGGGGGGGGGGGGGGGGGGGGGGGGGGGGGGGGGGGGGGGGGGGGGGGGGGGGGGGGGGGGGGGGGGGGGGGGGGGGGGGGGGGGGGGGGGGGGGGGGGGGGGGGGGGGGGGGGGGGGGGGGGGGGGGGGGGGGGGGGGGGGGGGGGGGGGGGGGGGGGGGGGGGGGGGGGGGGGGGGGGGGGGGGGGGGGGGGGGGGGGGGGGGGGGGGGGGGGGGGGGGGGGGGGGGGGGGGGGGGGGGGGGGGGGGGGGGGGGGGGGGGGGGGGGGGGGGGGGGGGGGGGGGGGGGGGGGGGGGGGGGGGGGGGGGGGGGGGGGGGGGGGGGGGGGGGGGGGGGGGGGGGGGGGGGGGGGGGGGGGGGGGGGGGGGGGGGGGGGGGGGGGGGGGGGGGGGGGGGGGGGGGGGGGGGGGGGGGGGGGGGGGGGGGGGGGGGGGGGGGGGGGGGGGGGGGGGGGGGGGGGGGGGGGGGGGGGGGGGGGGGGGGGGGGGGGGGGGGGGGGGGGGGGGGGGGGGGGGGGGGGGGGGGGGGGGGGGGGGGGGGGGGGGGGGGGGGGGGGGGGGGGCTACTGACGGTGTCCTGGACTAGGGGGTACTCACCACGTCATCTCCCGATCAGTTAGATTGGGCCGAGGACCCCCATGGCCGTATACTCATGGGCCAGTTCGGACAGTTGTCGCATACATGGAAGATTCCACAAGACTTGGTGATCAAGACAAGGACTCCTCCCCACCGGCGTATTCGGCTAGGTCTCTTGTTATCCTAGGCCTTTGGTGCATTATATAAACCGAGGCCAGGCTAGTCGATAGATGACATACATACAATCATACCATAGGCTAGCTTCTAGGGTTTAGCCTCTCTGATCTCGTGGTAGATCTACTCTTGTACTACCCATATCATCAATATTAATCAAGCAGGATGTAGGGTTTTACCTCCATCAAGAGGGCCCGAACCTGGGTAAAACATCGTGTCCCCTGCCTCCTATTACCATCAGCTTTAGACGCACAGTTCGGGACCCCCTACCCGAGATCCGGCGGTTTTGACACCAACAGCGCCCCAACCTCGTGCCCTCCTGGTACAATGCAGATCCGAGCATTAATGACGTAAAGTACTTGGATACATAGAGTCATTACACATAATTTGTGATTTTACTATGGATATCGATCCTTAATTTGGCCACCCGTGCCCGCATTAAGGCTCGGGGGCTACTGGGCTTTAGGCTTATTATTTACAAATATTAAAGGGGCACATCGATCCCCTGATCTGGTGTTGCCATCCGACCAGTGTCTCGGGGGCTACTGCATCGCCTGTCCAATGCCGAAAATTTTAAGTGCAATACAGTTTCCGAGGAGATTATGATCGTCAGGTTGGTCGGCCGCACCCAACCTGAGTCTCGAGGACTGAGCACGCCGCTTTTTGTGTCCCAAAGTATTCTGCCGAGGTAGGACTTGATCCTCAGGCCGATTTTGCAAATCAACCTGAGTCTCAGCGGCTACTGGGATCAGCGGTCTTATGTCATCCTTCAGGTGCATCTCGGGTTTTAAACTGATACACACCTTGAGGTCTACTGGCTATATATCTTGGCGGAGAATAAATTGCACCAATAAAAAATATTGACAAAAAATCGGCCCACAGTCGGGGTGGTGCACCACCTCGGAAGCAGTCCGACATAAAGCTCGGGCGCTAGCGGCTGGCTCCATAGAGGGCATTTCCGGAATTAAGCTCAGCTAAACTCCTTCAACCTTTTTGAACCAAGGTGATTTATGATAGTCCGGCGTTGGACCTTGGACATAGTCCAGCGTTGGAGCTCGGATACATTTCGGCGTTGGAGCTTGGAAAGCGGTCCGGCGTTGGTGCTCGGCTGCAAAAGATACCTCAAATGCAGTCCGACGTTGGAGCTCGGACGCAAGAGGACGCTGCCGCCCGGGAACAACTTCAAACCCGAGGTGTGGCAGAAAAATAAAAAGGCATTGATAAAGGCCAGAAACTTAAAGGGGCTCCTCGGATACCCAACGTGTAAACTCGCCGAATGCATTTCGGTGATCCTCAAGATTGAAGATAAGAAGATTTGTTGAACCAGTTTTCAAGACCGACAACCGAAGATGAAGAACAGTTCGGAAGAATCGAGGAGCGTCCCTAACTTGAGGGGGGGGGGGGGGGGGGGGGGGGGGGGGGGGGGGGGGGGGGGGGGGGGGGGGGGGGGGGGGGGGGGGGGGGGGGGGGGGGGGGGGGGGGGGGGGGGGGGGGGGGGGGGGGGGGGGGGGGGGGGGGGGGGGGGGGGGGGGGGGGGGGGGGGGGGGGGGGGGGGGGGGGGGGGGGGGGGGGGGGGGGGGGGGGGGGGGGGGGGGGGGGGGGGGGGGGGGGGGGGGGGGGGGGGGGGGGGGGGGGGGGGGGGGGGGGGGGGGGGGGGGGGGGGGGGGGGGGGGGGGGGGGGGGGGGGGGGGGGGGGGGGGGGGGGGGGGGGGGGGGGGGGGGGGGGGGGGGGGGGGGGGGGGGGGGGGGGGGGGGGGGGGGGGGGGGGGGGGGGGGGGGGGGGGGGGGGGGGGGGGGGGGGGGGGGGGGGGGGGGGGGGGGGGGGGGGGGGGGGGGGGGGGGGGGGGGGGGGGGGGGGGGGGGGGGGGGGGGGGGGGGGGGGGGGGGGGGGGGGGGGGGGGGGGGGGGGGGGGGGGGGGGGGGGGGGGGGGGGGGGGGGGGGGGGGGGGGGGGGGGGGGGGGGGGGGGGGGGGGGGGGGGGGGGGGGGGGGGGGGGGGGGGGGGGGGGGGGGGGGGGGGGGGGGGGGGGGGGGGGGGGGGGGGGGGGGGGGGGGGGGGGGGGGGGGGGGGGGGGGGGGGGGGGGGGGGGGGGGGGGGGGGGGGGGGGGGGGGGGGGGGGGGGGGGGGGGGGGGGGGGGGGGGGGGGGGGGGGGGGGGGGGGGGGGGGGGGGGGGGGGGGGGGGGGGGGGGGGGGGGGGGGGGGGGGGGGGGGGGGGGGGGGGGGGGGGGGGGGGGGGGGGGGGGGGGGGGGGGGGGGGGGGGGGGGGGGGGGGGGGGGGGGGGGGGGGGGGGGGGGGGGGGGGGGGGGGGGGGGGGGGGGGGGGGGGGGGGGGGGGGGGGGGGGGGGGGGGGGGGGGGGGGGGGGGGGGGGGGGGGGGGGGGGGGGGGGGGGGGGGGGGGGGGGGGGGGGGGGGGGGGGGGGGGGGGGGGGGGGGGGGGGGGGGGGGGGGGGGGGGGGGGGGGGGGGGGGGGGGGGGGGGGGGGGGGGGGGGGGGGGGGGGGGGGGGGGGGGGGGGGGGGGGGGGGGGGGGGGGGGGGGGGGGGGGGGGGGGGGGGGGGGGGGGGGGGGGGGGGGGGGGGGGGGGGGGGGGGGGGGGGGGGGGGGGGGGGGGGGGGGGGGGGGGGGGGGGGGGGGGGGGGGGGGGGGGGGGGGGGGGGGGGGGGGGGGGGGGGGGGGGGGGGGGGGGGGGGGGGGGGGGGGGGGGGGGGGGGGGGGGGGGGGGGGGGGGGGGGGGGGGGGGGGGGGGGGGGGGGGGGGGGGGGGGGGGGGGGGGGGGGGGGGGGGGGGGGGGGGGGGGGGGGGGGGGGGGGGGGGGGGGGGGGGGGGGGGGGGGGGGGGGGGGGGGGGGGGGGGGGGGGGGGGGGGGGGGGGGGGGGGGGGGGGGGGGGGGGGGGGGGGGGGGGGGGGGGGGGGGGGGGGGGGGGGGGGGGGGGGGGGGGGGGGGGGGGGGGGGGGGGGGGGGGGGGGGGGGGGGGGGGGGGGGGGGGGGGGGGGGGGGGGGGGGGGGGGGGGGGGGGGGGGGGGGGGGGGGGGGGGGGGGGGGGGGGGGGGGGGGGGGGGGGGGGGGGGGGGGGGGGGGGGGGGGGGGGGGGGGGGGGGGGGGGGGGGGGGGGGGGGGGGGGGGGGGGGGGGGGGGGGGGGGGGGGGGGGGGGGGGGGGGGGGGGGGGGGGGGGGGGGGGGGGGGGGGGGGGGGGGGGGGGGGGGGGGGGGGGGGGGGGGGGGGGGGGGGGGGGGGGGGGGGGGGGGGGGGGGGGGGGGGGGGGGGGGGGGGGGGGGGGGGGGGGGGGGGGGGGGGGGGGGGGGGGGGGGGGGGGGGGGGGGGGGGGGGGGGGGGGGGGGGGGGGGGGGGGGGGGGGGGGGGGGGGGGGGGGGGGGGGGGGGGGGGGGGGGGGGGGGGGGGGGGGGGGGGGGGGGGGGGGGGGGGGGGGGGGGGGGGGGGGGGGGGGGGGGGGGGGGGGGGGGGGGGGGGGGGGGGGGGGGGGGGGGGGGGGGGGGGGGGGGGGGGGGGGGGGGGGGGGGGGGGGGGGGGGGGGGGGGGGGGGGGGGGGGGGGGGGGGGGGGGGGGGGGGGGGGGGGGGGGGGGGGGGGGGGGGGGGGGGGGGGGGGGGGGGGGGGGGGGGGGGGGGGGGGGGGGGGGGGGGGGGGGGGGGGGGGGGGGGGGGGGGGGGGGGGGGGGGGGGGGGGGGGGGGGGGGGGGGGGGGGGGGGGGGGGGGGGGGGGGGGGGGGGGGGGGGGGGGGGGGGGGGGGGGGGGGGGGGGGGGGGGGGGGGGGGGGGGGGGGGGGGGGGGGGGGGGGGGGGGGGGGGGGGGGGGGGGGGGGGGGGGGGGGGGGGGGGGGGGGGGGGGGGGGGGGGGGGGGGGGGGGGGGGGGGGGGGGGGGGGGGGGGGGGGGGGGGGGGGGGGGGGGGGGGGGGGGGGGGGGGGGGGGGGGGGGGGGGGGGGGGGGGGGGGGGGGGGGGGGGGGGGGGGGGGGGGGGGGGGGGGGGGGGGGGGGGGGGGGGGGGGGGGGGGGGGGGGGGGGGGGGGGGGGGGGGGGGGGGGGGGGGGGGGGGGGGGGGGGGGGGGGGGGGGGGGGGGGGGGGGGGGGGGGGGGGGGGGGGGGGGGGGGGGGGGGGGGGGGGGGGGGGGGGGGGGGGGGGGGGGGGGGGGGGGGGGGGGGGGGGGGGGGGGGGGGGGGGGGGGGGGGGGGGGGGGGGGGGGGGGGGGGGGGGGGGGGGGGGGGGGGGGGGGGGGGGGGGGGGGGGGGGGGGGGGGGGGGGGGGGGGGGGGGGGGGGGGGGGGGGGGGGGGGGGGGGGGGGGGGGGGGGGGGGGGGGGGGGGGGGGGGGGGGGGGGGGGGGGGGGGGGGGGGGGGGGGGGGGGGGGGGGGGGGGGGGGGGGGGGGGGGGGGGGGGGGGGGGGGGGGGGGGGGGGGGGGGGGGGGGGGGGGGGGGGGGGGGGGGGGGGGGGGGGGGGGGGGGGGGGGGGGGGGGGGGGGGGGGGGGGGGGGGGGGGGGGGGGGGGGGGGGGGGGGGGGGGGGGGGGGGGGGGGGGGGGGGGGGGGGGGGGGGGGGGGGGGGGGGGGGGGGGGGGGGGGGGGGGGGGGGGGGGGGGGGGGGGGGGGGGGGGGGGGGGGGGGGGGGGGGGGGGGGGGGGGGGGGGGGGGGGGGGGGGGGGGGGGGGGGGGGGGGGGGGGGGGGGGGGGGGGGGGGGGGGGGGGGGGGGGGGGGGGGGGGGGGGGGGGGGGGGGGGGGGGGGGGGGGGGGGGGGGGGGGGGGGGGGGGGGGGGGGGGGGGGGGGGGGGGGGGGGGGGGGGGATGATTCGGAAATTGTTAGAATACTCTATGTGCTTCACTTATATCTTTTGAGCTATATAGTTTTTGCTCTAGTGCTTCACTTATATCTTTTAGAGCACGATGGTGGATTTGTTTTATAGAAACTTTTGTTCTCTCATGCTTCACTTAGATTATTTTGAGAGTCCTACAAAACAGCATGGTAATTTGCTTTAATTATGTTAGGTATTCAAGATTAATAATAAAATTTTCTTATGAGTGTGTTGAATACTATGAGAAGTTTGAAACTTGATAATTGTTTTGAGATATGGAGATGGTGACATTAGAGTCGTGCTAGTTGAGTAGTTGTGAATTTGTGAAATGCTTGTGTTGAAGTTTGTGATTCCCGTAGCATGCACATATGGTGAACCGTTATGTTAAGAAGTTGGAGCATGATGCATTTATTGATTGTCCTCCTTATGAGTGGCGGTCGGGGACGAGCGATGGTCTTTTCCTACCAATCTATCCCCCTAGGAGAATGCGCGTAGTACTTTGCTTCAATAACTAATAGATTTTTGCAATAAGTATGTGAGTTCTTTATGACTAATGTTGCGTCCATGGATTATACGCACTCTCACCCTTCCACCATTGCTAGCCTCTCTAATACCGCGCACCTTTCACCGGTATCATACACCCACCATATACCTTCCTCAAAATAGCCACCATACCTACCTATCATGGCATTTCCATAGTCATTCCGAGATATATTGCCATGCAACCTTCCAATGTTTCGTTTACTATAACATGCTCCATCATTGTCATATTGCTTCGCATGATCATGTAGTGACATTTTAGTTGTGGCGAAGCTACCGTTCATAATTATTTCATATAAGTCACTCATGCATCATTGCTATCCCGGTACCACTACAAAAAAAAGACACATCCGTGATATTTTGGGCCGAATGAATTTTTTTCTGTCATACATATGACACTTCTATGACGAGGGGGGGGGGGGGGGGGGGGGGGGGGGGGGGGGGGGGGGGGGGGGGGGGGGGGGGGGGGGGGGGGGGGGGGGGGGGGGGGGGGGGGGGGGGGGGGGGGGGGGGGGGGGGGGGGGGGGGGGGGGGGGGGGGGGGGGGGGGGGGGGGGGGGGGGGGGGGGGGGGGGGGGGGGGGGGGGGGGGGGGGGGGGGGGGGGGGGGGGGGGGGGGGGGGGGGGGGGGGGGGGGGGGGGGGGGGGGGGGGGGGGGGGGGGGGGGGGGGGGGGGGGGGGGGGGGGGGGGGGGGGGGGGGGGGGGGGGGGGGGGGGGGGGGGGGGGGGGGGGGGGGGGGGGGGGGGGGGGGGGGGGGGGGGGGGGGGGGGGGGGGGGGGGGGGGGGGGGGGGGGGGGGGGGGGGGGGGGGGGGGGGGGGGGGGGGGGGGGGGGGGGGGGGGGGGGGGGGGGGGGGGGGGGGGGGGGGGGGGGGGGGGGGGGGGGGGGGGGGGGGGGGGGGGGGGGGGGGGGGGGGGGGGGGGGGGGGGGGGGGGGGGGGGGGGGGGGGGGGGGGGGGGGGGGGGGGGGGGGGGGGGGGGGGGGGGGGGGGGGGGGGGGGGGGGGGGGGGGGGGGGGGGGGGGGGGGGGGGGGGGGGGGGGGGGGGGGGGGGGGGGGGGGGGGGGGGGGGGGGGGGGGGGGGGGGGGGGGGGGGGGGGGGGGGGGGGGGGGGGGGGGGGGGGGGGGGGGGGGGGGGGGGGGGGGGGGGGGGGGGGGGGGGGGGGGGGGGGGGGGGGGGGGGGGGGGGGGGGGGGGGGGGGGGGGGGGGGGGGGGGGGGGGGGGGGGGGGGGGGGGGGGGGGGGGGGGGGGGGGGGGGGGGGGGGGGGGGGGGGGGGGGGGGGGGGGGGGGGGGGGGGGGGGGGGGGGGGGGGGGGGGGGGGGGGGGGGGGGGGGGGGGGGGGGGGGGGGGGGGGGGGGGGGGGGGGGGGGGGGGGGGGGGGGGGGGGGGGGGGGGGGGGGGGGGGGGGGGGGGGGGGGGGGGGGGGGGGGGGGGGGGGGGGGGGGGGGGGGGGGGGGGGGGGGGGGGGGGGGGGGGGGGGGGGGGGGGGGGGGGGGGGGGGGGGGGGGGGGGGGGGGGGGGGGGGGGGGGGGGGGGGGGGGGGGGGGGGGGGGGGGGGGGGGGGGGGGGGGGGGGGGGGGGGGGGGGGGGGGGGCCGATGAACACGACGCATTCCATTGCCTCCCCATGAACACGACGCATTCCATTGCCTCCCCATGAACATGGCGACGACGTTGTTTCTCCGTTCCGACCCAGCCATGGACACGAGCCCTGGCCGTATGTATGAGTGAGTAGGCGTTCGAGACCCCGCCCGTATGTACACATACGTGGCCGTATTTTCTTTCTTGCACCCTGGCCGCTGTACGTACTTGTACATGCTACGTGCGCGCCTCTACTACGACACGTGCGCGCCTCTACATCCACCAGTATATATGTACGTACACGTTCACGACCAGAATGACAACGCTACGTATGCTTCGACCAGGTGGGTCCCGACTGTCAGGCACTTCCTTGTGTGCGAAGATGTAGTTGGTGGGTCCCAGCAGTTAGGGGGAAACATTTTTTTGTGAAATACGATGGCCCGTCTGGTGGGTCCGCGCTGTCAGGTGGAGGAATAATTATTTTGCATATAATAAGGAGGCACTTCCTTGCTGCGACCGTGGATCTAGCTGTCAGCCTCTCCACGTACAGTCCATGTCCGATGGAAGCCGTTCCTTGACCACGTTGACCACGCCGCGCCGAGAGCGCCAGGGTGGTGGACGACGGCGAGGCCTAGGAAGGGGACAACGCAGAGCCGGGGAAGACACGACAGTGGATGCCCACGCGTAGAGGAGTACGAGGGTTCACTGGTTCGTGGGGGTGTGAGGCTGCTGTCGCCGCAGAATAACCGGAGGTGTGGGTGAGTAGAGGGATGGCCTGACCAGTGGTGGGAGTAGTAGGGGGCGGTGAGGCCTCCGCCGCATCGCAGCCGGCCACGGGAGGCAGGAGCACGAGGCACGACCGACGCTGGTTTGGGTGGCTGGAGCAAGAGGACCAGAGGTTGAAGAAGCACTACGGCCGTTGGATGGACATCGTACGGTCATTGGAGCTAGAATCATGCATATTGACTAAGTTGACAAAGCCCTCTGTCCCCGTCAACTTAGTAGGCCCACAAGTCAGCCTGCCACTATACTGGGTCCCAGCTAACAGGGGGAGTATTCATTTTTTTTGTGTGTAATAAGGAGGCACTTCCTTGCTTGCGAAGATATAGCTGGTGGGTCCAAGCTGTCAGCGGCGGTAACATTTTTTTCGTGAAATACAGAGGCCCTTTCGGTGGGTCCCTGATGTCAGGTGGAGGAATCATTATTTTGCGCGTAATAAGGAGGCATTTCCTTGCGTGCGGCCATGGACCCAGCTGTCGGACTCTCCTTGTACAGTCCACTTCAGATGCATGTAGGTCGTTGACCATGTTGACCAGGCCGCGCCGAGAGCACGAGGGCAGTGGACAACAGCGAGGCCTAGGAAGGGAACGACACGGAGGCAGGGAAGACTCGGCAGTTGTTTCCCATGCGGAGGGGAGTACGACTGTACAAGGGTTTACTGGTTCGTCTGCCGTCACCGGAGAATAACAGCAGGTGTGGGTGAGTAGAGGGATGGCTAGGCCAGCGATGGGAGTACGGTGGGGCGGTGAGGCCTGCGCAGTAGCAGGGTCGGCCACGGGGAGGAGGGAGCAGGCAGTCCCGCCGGCGCTTGTTTGAGCGGCTAGAGCAGGAAGGGCAGAGATTGAAGAAGCACGACGGCCGTTGGATGGCCATCCAACAGTCACTGCTTGTGCGTCAACCCTTTTTAGGAAAGCCTCAAATCTATGGAAAACAGCATACAACCCATCTGCCATTATTTCTAATAATTTACAGCCCGTTCCGTACGAAAAATAGTATGCGCTATGTACGGTACGGGGCACTAAAGGATCGAACCGTGCAACGACTTCCAAAACATTGTGTTTGTCGTTCTAACAACACATTTATTCAACCAACAGACGAAATATACTACTGATTGTACATTGAAAACAGCAGCAGCAACAACCAGGGCTGGGGGTGCAACAGAAGCAGTAAGCAGGCCAGAAGAGTGAAGACGCAGCTCTCTCTTCCAAACCAAACATCAACCATCATTACAAAAGGGCTACCAAAAAAGAACAAGTTTATGCATCAAACTAAATAAAGATCCTACTACACCAAGTGTACGCATCTAACTAACTGGCTCAGTTAGACGTTATTATTTATTAAGCTGTGGAGATTGGCTGACGGCTTGAACCAGATGGGTGCCTGACGGGGGAAACTCCAACCAGCAGGTCGAAGTCTGATACTTGCGACCCTCTCTCCTACTTTGGGCTGCAGAGCGTGGCGGCACATATCAGGGTATGGTGCACGCAGAGACGCATGGTACGCTGTGTACACACAGTTTTGCCTAATGAACGAAACCGCGCTGCCATCATGATCCTTGCCGTTGGTTATCTCCTGGTTAATCAGATAATTCAGTCCAACAAACAAAGAGCGTGTACCAAGGCTACTTACCAGCCTCCAGTCAAAAATTCCTGAAGGCCCAGAGAAGCTTGGATCCTGCTCAAAGACCTTGTAGTGGCTGTGATTGTATTCCGCGAAAGAACACGTCCGGTACGTGCGAACGATCATCAATCTTTCATCGTCGTCTGATCGAGTCAGGAACCACCTGCAACTGCCATGCTTCTTTTCTTTGAAAGGTTCCGGGATTAGGAAGGGTACGGACACCAGGCGGCCTACAACATCATATCAAGTTGGAGTCAAATAAAAAGGGCTCTTGATTTAGTCAATCTTAAGAACAGTATGTTATGAGCATGAATATTTTTTCAGCAAATGTTGACAGTAATATAAGCAAGCCATCATGATATCATAGGAAAGTAACATACTGCTGTAACAGCCGTTTGTAGCGATGACTGGAGTAGGCCAGCAATACGTCCAACCATAGAAGGAGTCGACAGCGTAAATGAAGCCCTTGTGTTCAATGGCATCAGAGAACCATGGAGGATGTTGATATGTCTCCAACGTATCTACTTTTCCAAACATTTTTGCCCTTGTTTTGGACTCTAACTTGCATGATTTGAATGGAACTAACCCGGACTAACGTTGTTTTCAGCAGAATTACCATAGTGTTATTTATGTGCAGGAGCAAACGTTCTCGGAATGACCTGAAACTTCACGGAGACACTTTTCAGAAAATAAGAAAAATACCTGCCAAAGATGAAGGCCAGGGGGCCCACCGTCTTGCCACGAGGGTGGGGGGCACGCCCTAGGGGGCCCTGTTGCGTCTCCGACTCCAACTCCACCTCCAAATATTGAGTTTTGATGAGAAAAAAATCAGAGAGAAGAAATCATCGCGTTTTACAATACGGAGCTGCCGCCAAGCCCTAAAACCTCTCGGGAGGGCTGATCTGGAGTCCGTTCGGGGCTCCGGAGAGGGGAATCCGCCGCCATCGTCATCACCAACCATCCTCCATCACCAATTTCATGATGCTCACCGCCGTGCGTGAGTAATTCCATCGTAGGCTTGCTGGACGGTGATGGGTTGGATGGGATCTATCATGTAATCGAGTTAGTTTTGTTAGGGTTTGATCCCTAGTGTCCACTATGTTCTGAGATTGATGTTGCTATGACTTTGCTATGCTTAATGCTTGTCACTAGGGCCCGAGTGCCATGATTTCAGATCTGAACCTATTATGTTTTCATCAATATATGAGAGTTCTTGATCCTATCTTCCAACTCTATAGTCACCTATTATGTGTTATGATCCATTAACCCTGAAGTGACAATAATCGGGATACTTACTGGTGATGACCGTAGTTTGAGGAGTTCATGTATTCACTATGTGTTAATGCTTTGTTCCGGTTCTCTATTAAAAGGAGGCCTTAATATCCCTTAGTTTCCGTAAGGACCCCGCTGCCACAGGAGGGTAGGACAAAAGATGTCATGCAAGTTCTTTTCCATAAGCACGTATGACTATATTCGAAATACATGCCTACATTATATCAATGAACTAGAGCTAGTTCCGTGTCACCCTAGGTTATGACTGTTACATGATGAACCGCATCCGGCATAATTCTCCATCACCGATCCATTGCCTATGAGTTTTCCATATATTGTGCTTCGCTTATTTACTTTTCCGTTGCTATTGCTATCATCACTACAAAATACCAAAAACATTGCTTTTACTACTGTTACCTTTTGCTACCGTTATCACCACTATCATATTACTTTGCTACTAAACACTTTGCTGCAGATAGTCAGTTTCCAGGTGTGGTT
>JAAAWM010008965.1:0-18260 GCA_036873465.1 Thinopyrum obtusiflorum
AGTCAAACGTTCCACGTGGCGCAACTAGTGTTGCACCATCGGGGCACGTAACCGTGGGGCCCACCTGTCAGCCCGTATATGAAAGAAAGAAATGGTAGTTTGAGTCTGTACTGTGTTAATAAAATATATTTTAGGGTGATCATACGGTCACTGGCTCACCATACAGCTCCGTAATTTGTTGATGACACGATCAATTGACCAGTCAAACGGTCCACATTCAGCAACGCACATTACCATAGGGCCCACCCATCAGTGCATATATGAAGGACAGAAATGGTAATAAATTAGTGGTCGGTGGGTACTCGAAGTCGTGAGACCTCTGGTTGGCAGTCGCCGGCGGTGGGGGGCGCATTGATTGGGCGGTGGGGTGGGGATCGCCGGAGAAAAAGCTCGGCGCGGGGGGCCTAGAGGGATGGCTGGTGCGGCGGCGGACCGGCGGTGGGGAGTGGTTTCGGGGCGGGCGGGGCGGCGTGGCGGCGCGGGCCGGCCACGGGCGGCGGGGGCCGGTGGTTCGGCCGGTGGTGGCTGGCGGCTCAGGGGGGTGGAGTTTGATGATAAACTGGGGGGGGGGGGGGGGGGGGGGGGGGGGGGGGGGGGGGGGGGGGGGGGGGGGGGGGGGGGGGGGGGGGGGGGGGGGGGGGGGGGGGGGGGGGGGGGGGGGGGGGGGGGGGGGGGGGGGGGGGGGGGGGGGGGGGGGGGGGGGGGGGGGGGGGGGGGGGGGGGGGGGGGGGGGGGGGGGGGGGGGGGGGGGGGGGGGGGGGGGGGGGGGGGGGGGGGGGGGGGGGGGGGGGGGGGGGGGGGGGGGGGGGGGGGGGGGGGGGGGGGGGGGGGGGGGGGGGGGGGGGGGGGGGGGGGGGGGGGGGGGGGGGGGGGGGGGGGGGGGGGGGGGGGGGGGGGGGGGGGGGGGGGGGGGGGGGGGGGGGGGGGGGGGGGGGGGGGGGGGGGGGGGGGGGGGGGGGGGGGGGGGGGGGGGGGGGGGGGGGGGGGGGGGGGGGGGGGGGGGGGGGGGGGGGGGGGGGGGGGGGGGGGGGGGGGGGGGGGGGGGGGGGGGGGGGGGGGGGGGGGGGGGGGGGGGGGGGGGGGGGGGGGGGGGGGGGGGGGGGGGGGGGGGGGGGGGGGGGGGGGGGGGGGGGGGGGGGGGGGGGGGGGGGGGGGGGGGGGGGGGGGGGGGGGGGGGGGGGGGGGGGGGGGGGGGGGGGGGGGGGGGGGGAAAAAATATCAGGTGCTATTAGACTAGTCCTAGTCCTACTAGGACACCACATGTAACCCGCCCCTCTAACTTATATAAGGAGGGGCAGGGCACCCCAAAGAGGGACAAGCAACAAACAACAATCTCTAGGGCTAGACACCGAGAGCCGGTCCCCGGCGACTCTCCCGTGATCATAATGAGACCTAGCCTCAAACAGCATGTAGGGTTGTTACCGGATGATGTTTCCCGGGGCCCGAAGCTGTCTAAATCCTTGTGTTGATTGTCTCGCGTCTCTCGATTCTGACCAATCCCTTCAAGCTACTGCATAGATGCGTTGGCCTCGCGACTAAGTCCTGACACTAAGGACATTTGCCGTGACAATTCCACGACAGTTGGCGCCCACCGTGGGGCTCGCGCACGGTGGTGTTGAGTTCTTGGAGGGATTTATTTTAGGGATCGAAAGGCTCGCGATCGGTTGGATTCAAGGTTCGATTGGGATCTTCATCAGGAGCGGTGGTAACTCGCCGTGCTGACGCCCGCAGGTACATCAGCAAGACATGGCATCAGATGCATAGTCGGGAGTTGGATTTGATTAGCGGTATGAGACGCTGCATCTAGACGATCCGGCAAAACCAAGTTGAAGACAAGACAGACATCGGTCCGCCGCAAAAATTGCTATGAGCTTTAGCCTCTGTTTTGTTTTGATCGGAAGGAGCCAAGCCAAGTCAGAGGGCCGTGCGTACTGCTGCGATTGGAGTCGAAGTATGTAAAAGCTTGCAGTCTTATCAGCGGAACAGTCTATGAACCGGGACCGGATTGTGTGATTTGTATTACGGATTGAGCATCTGTCGTTGAGCCGCCGCTACCTTCAAATCGCCCGTCCCTGGAACACCGCGGGTCTCGGTATCTGCAAACCGCCCTGGCTCATCTCCTCAGTTTTAAAGTCACCAAGTCCGAGTCATCGTCCATGTCCTGCACGTGAAAAGACATCAACTAGTACAGACGATCAACTAGTACTGAACAGGGATCAAGGATCTGAATACTGATTGATGCGAAGAGAAACAAAGTCTGATGGATTCCCTAGCTCCTGCACGTCAGGAGACATCAACTAGTACATCGCCACCAAATCTGTGTACATGGAGGTGCTTCATCAGTTAAAATCAGTGGCCAAAATCAACTGCCATGGTTCACATCACGGCAAGCCGGCCGCAACTGACATGCAGACAAATTACTGGACCAGTTATTATTGTACTGGGCTGAGATCGAGTGATGGGTCAAATAGTGCTAAGCACTCTTCATCATTATACAAAGTACCTTTGGTACGTCGTCACGTGAGGAACGAGGGCAACCAGCTCGTATTTTGGGTACACAGCAATGGATCACCATCTGCTGTTTCGCCCGGATTACATCTAACAATATCTACTGCCAGCATTCGTGTTCATCCGACAAAAAATATCAGGTGCTATTAGACTAGTCCTAGTCCTACTAGGACACCACATGTAACCCGCCCCTCTAACTTATATAAGGAGGGGCAGGGCACCCCAAAGAGGGGGGGGGGGGGGGGGGGGGGGGGGGGGGGGGGGGGGGGGGGGGGGGGGGGGGGGGGGGGGGGGGGGGGGGGGGGGGGGGGGGGGGGGGGGGGGGGGGGGGGGGGGGGGGGGGGGGGGGGGGGGGGGGGGGGGGGGGGGGGGGGGGGGGGGGGGGGGGGGGGGGGGGGGGGGGGGGGGGGGGGGGGGGGGGGGGGGGGGGGGGGGGGGGGGGGGGGGGGGGGGGGGGGGGGGGGGGGGGGGGGGGGGGGGGGGGGGGGGGGGGGGGGGGGGGGGGGGGGGGGGGGGGGGGGGGGGGGGGGGGGGGGGGGGGGGGGGGGGGGGGGGGGGGGGGGGGGGGGGGGGGGGGGGGGGGGGGGGGGGGGGGGGGGGGGGGGGGGGGGGGGGGGGGGGGGGGGGGGGGGGGGGGGGGGGGGGGGGGGGGGGGGGGGGGGGGGGGGGGGGGGGGGGGGGGGGGGGGGGGGGGGGGGGGGGGGGGGGGGGGGGGGGGGGGGGGGGGGGGGGGGGGGGGGGGGGGGGGGGGGGGGGGGGGGGGGGGGGGGGGGGGGGGGGGGGGGGGGGGGGGGGGGGGGGGGGGGGGGGGGGGGGGGGGGGGGGGGGGGGGGGGGGGGGGGGGGGGGGGGGGGGGGGGGGGGGGGGGGGGGGGGGGGGGGGGGGGGGGGGGGGGGGGGGGGGGGGGGGGGGGGGGGGGGGGGGGGGGGGGGGGGGGGGGGGGGGGGGGGGGGGGGGGGGGGGGGGGGGGGGGGGGGGGGGGGGGGGGGGGGGGGGGGGGGGGGGGGGGGGGGGGGGGGGGGGGGGGGGGGGGGGGGGGGGGGGGGGGGGGGGGGGGGGGGGGGGGGGGGGGGGGGGGGGGGGGGGGGGGGGGGGGGGGGGGGGGGGGGGGGGGGGGGGGGGGGGGGGGGGGGGGGGGGGGGGGGGGGGGGGGGGGGGGGGGGGGGGGGGGGGGGGGGGGGGGGGGGGGGGGGGGGGGGGGGGGGGGGGGGGGGGGGGGGGGGGGGGGGGGGGGGGGGGGGGGGGGGGGGGGGGGGGGGGGGGGGGGGGGGGGGGGGGGGGGGGGGGGGGGGGGGGGGGGGGGGGGGGGGGGGGGGGGGGGGGGGGGGGGGGGGGGGGGGGGGGGGGGGGGGGGGGGGGGGGGGGGGGGGGGGGGGGGGGGGGGGGGGGGGGGGGGGGGGGGGGGGGGGGGGGGGGGGGGGGGGGGGGGGGGGGGGGGGGGGGGGGGGGGGGGGGGGGGGGGGGGGGGGGGGGGGGGGGGGGGGGGGGGGGGGGGGGGGGGGGGGGGGGGGGGGGGGGGGGGGGGGGGGGGGGGGGGGGGGGGGGGGGGGGGGGGGGGGGGGGGGGGGGGGGGGGGGGGGGGGGGGGGGGGGGGGGGGGGGGGGGGGGGGGGGGGGGGGGGGGGGGGGGGGGGGGGGGGGGGGGGGGGGGGGGGGGGGGGGGGGGGGGGGGGGGGGGGGGGGGGGGGGGGGGGGGGGGGGGGGGGGGGGGGGGGGGGGGGGGGGGGGGGGGGGGGGGGGGGGGGGGGGGGGGGGGGGGGGGGGGGGGGGGGGGGGGGGGGGGGGGGGGGGGGGGGGGGGGGGGGGGGGGGGGGGGGGGGGGGGGGGGGGGGGGGGGGGGGGGGGGGGGGGGGGGGGGGGGGGGGGGGGGGGGGGGGGGGGGGGGGGGGGGGGGGGGGGGGGGGGGGGGGGGGGGGGGGGGGGGGGGGGGGGGGGGGGGGGGGGGGGGGGGGGGGGGGGGGGGGGGGGGGGGGGGGGGGGGGGGGGGGGGGGGGGGGGGGGGGGGGGGGGGGGGGGGGGGGGGGGGGGGGGGGGGGGGGGGGGGGGGGGGGGGGGGGGGGGGGGGGGGGGGGGGGGGGGGGGGGGGGGGGGGGGGGGGGGGGGGGGGGGGGGGGGGGGGGGGGGGGGGGGGGGGGGGGGGGGGGGGGGGGGGGGGGGGGGGGGGGGGGGGGGGGGGGGGGGGGGGGGGGGGGGGGGGGGGGGGGGGGGGGGGGGGGGGGGGGGGGGGGGGGGGGGGGGGGGGGGGGGGGGGGGGGGGGGGGGGGGGGGGGGGGGGGGGGGGGGGGGGGGGGGGGGGGGGGGGGGGGGGGGGGGGGGGGGGGGGGGGGGGGGGGGGGGGGGGGGGGGGGGGGGGGGGGGGGGGGGGGGGGGGGGGGGGGGGGGGGGGGGGGGGGGGGGGGGGGGGGGGGGGGGGGGGGGGGGGGGGGGGGGGGGGGGGGGGGGGGGGGGGGGGGGGGGGGGGGGGGGGGGGGGGGGGGGGGGGGGGGGGGGGGGGGGGGGGGGGGGGGGGGGGGGGGGGGGGGGGGGGGGGGGGGGGGGGGGGGGGGGGGGGGGGGGGGGGGGGGGGGGGGGGGGGGGGGGGGGGGGGGGGGGGGGGGGGGGGGGGGGGGGGGGGGGGGGGGGGGGGGGGGGGGGGGGGGGGGGGGGGGGGGGGGGGGGGGGGGGGGGGGGGGGGGGGGGGGGGGGGGGGGGGGGGGGGGGGGGGGGGGGGGGGGGGGGGGGGGGGGGGGGGGGGGGGGGGGGGGGGGGGGGGGGGGGGGGGGGGGGGGGGGGGGGGGGGGGGGGGGGGGGGGGGGGGGGGGGGGGGGGGGGGGGGGGGGGGGGGGGGGGGGGGGGGGGGGGGGGGGGGGGGGGGGGGGGGGGGGGGGGGGGGGGGGGGGGGGGGGGGGGGGGGGGGGGGGGGGGGGGGGGGGGGGGGGGGGGGGGGGGGGGGGGGGGGGGGGGGGGGGGGGGGGGGGGGGGGGGGGGGGGGGGGGGGGGGGGGGGGGGGGGGGGGGGGGGGGGGGGGGGGGGGGGGGGGGGGGGGGGGGGGGGGGGGGGGGGGGGGGGGGGGGGGGGGGGGGGGGGGGGGGGGGGGGGGGGGGGGGGGGGGGGGGGGGGGGGGGGGGGGGGGGGGGGGGGGGGGGGGGGGGGGGGGGGGGGGGGGGGGGGGGGGGGGGGGGGGGGGGGGGGGGGGGGGGGGGGGGGGGGGGGGGGGGGGGGGGGGGGGGGGGGGGGGGGGGGGGGGGGGGGGGGGGGGGGGGGGGGGGGGGGGGGGGGGGGGGGGGGGGGGGGGGGGGGGGGGGGGGGGGGGGGGGGGGGGGGGGGGGGGGGGGGGGGGGGGGGGGGGGGGGGGGGGGGGGGGGGGGGGGGGGGGGGGGGGGGGGGGGGGGGGGGGGGGGGGGGGGGGGGGGGGGGGGGGGGGGGGGGGGGGGGGGGGGGGGGGGGGGGGGGGGGGGGGGGGGGGGGGGGGGGGGGGGGGGGGGGGGGGGGGGGGGGGGGGGGGGGGGGGGGGGGGGGGGGGGGGGGGGGGGGGGGGGGGGGGGGGGGGGGGGGGGGGGGGGGGGGGGGGGGGGGGGGGGGGGGGGGGGGGGGGGGGGGGGGGGGGGGGGGGGGGGGGGGGGGGGGGGGGGGGGGGGGGGGGGGGGGGGGGGGGGGGGGGGGGGGGGGGGGGGGGGGGGGGGGGGGGGGGGGGGGGGGGGGGGGGGGGGGGGGGGGGGGGGGGGGGGGGGGGGGGGGGGGGGGGGGGGGGGGGGGGGGGGGGGGGGGGGGGGGGGGGGGGGGGGGGGGGGGGGGGGGGGGGGGGGGGGGGGGGGGGGGGGGGGGGGGGGGGGGGGGGGGGGGGGGGGGGGGGGGGGGGGGGGGGGGGGGGGGGGGGGGGGGGGGGGGGGGGGGGGGGGGGGGGGGGGGGGGGGGGGGGGGGGGGGGGGGGGGGGGGGGGGGGGGGGGGGGGGGGGGGGGGGGGGGGGGGGGGGGGGGGGGGGGGGGGGGGGGGGGGGGGGGGGGGGGGGGGGGGGGGGGGGGGGGGGGGGGGGGGGGGGGGGGGGGGGGGGGGGGGGGGGGGGGGGGGGGGGGGGGGGGGGGGGGGGGGGGGGGGGGGGGGGGGGGGGGGGGGGGGGGGGGGGGGGGGGGGGGGGGGGGGGGGGGGGGGGGGGGGGGGGGGGGGGGGGGGGGGGGGGGGGGGGGGGGGGGGGGGGGGGGGGGGGGGGGGGGGGGGGGGGGGGGGGGGGGGGGGGGGGGGGGGGGGGGGGGGGGGGGGGGGGGGGGGGGGGGGGGGGGGGGGGGGGGGGGGGGGGGGGGGGGGGGGGGGGGGGGGGGGGGGGGGGGGGGGGGGGGGGGGGGGGGGGGGGGGGGGGGGGGGGGGGGGGGGGGGGGGGGGGGGGGGGGGGGGGGGGGGGGGGGGGGGGGGGGGGGGGGGGGGGGGGGGGGGGGGGGGGGGGGGGGGGGGGGGGGGGGGGGGGGGGGGGGGGGGGGGGGGGGGGGGGGGGGGGGGGGGGGGGGGGGGGGGGGGGGGGGGGGGGGGGGGGGGGGGGGGGGGGGGGGGGGGGGGGGGGGGGGGGGGGGGGGGGGGGGGGGGGGGGGGGGGGGGGGGGGGGGGGGGGGGGGGGGGGGGGGGGGGGGGGGGGGGGGGGGGGGGGGGGGGGGGGGGGGGGGGGGGGGGGGGGGGGGGGGGGGGGGGGGGGGGGGGGGGGGGGGGGGGGGGGGGGGGGGGGGGGGGGGGGGGGGGGGGGGGGGGGGGGGGGGGGGGGGGGGGGGGGGGGGGGGGGGGGGGGGGGGGGGGGGGGGGGGGGGGGGGGGGGGGGGGGGGGGGGGGGGGGGGGGGGGGGGGGGGGGGGGGGGGGGGGGGGGGGGGGGGGGGGGGGGGGGGGGGGGGGGGGGGGGGGGGGGGGGGGGGGGGGGGGGGGGGGGGGGGGGGGGGGGGGGGGGGGGGGGGGGGGGGGGGGGGGGGGGGGGGGGGGGGGGGGGGGGGGGGGGGGGGGGGGGGGGGGGGGGGGGGGGGGGGGGGGGGGGGGGGGGGGGGGGGGGGGGGGGGGGGGGGGGGGGGGGGGGGGGGGGGGGGGGGGGGGGGGGGGGGGGGGGGGGGGGGGGGGGGGGGGGGGGGGGGGGGGGGGGGGGGGGGGGGGGGGGGGGGGGGGGGGGGGGGGGGGGGGGGGGGGGGGGGGGGGGGGGGGGGGGGGGGGGGGGGGGGGGGGGGGGGGGGGGGGGGGGGGGGGGGGGGGGGGGGGGGGGGGGGGGGGGGGGGGGGGGGGGGGGGGGGGGGGGGGGGGGGGGGGGGGGGGGGGGGGGGGGGGGGGGGGGGGGGGGGGGGGGGGGGGGGGGGGGGGGGGGGGGGGGGGGGGGGGGGGGGGGGGGGGGGGGGGGGGGGGGGGGGGGGGGGGGGGGGGGGGGGGGGGGGGGGGGGGGGGGGGGGGGGGGGGGGGGGGGGGGGGGGGGGGGGGGGGGGGGGGGGGGGGGGGGGGGGGGGGGGGGGGGGGGGGGGGGGGGGGGGGGGGGGGGGGGGGGGGGGGGGGGGGGGGGGGGGGGGGGGGGGGGGGGGGGGGGGGGGGGGGGGGGGGGGGGGGGGGGGGGGGGGGGGGGGGGGGGGGGGGGGGGGGGGGGGGGGGGGGGGGGGGGGGGGGGGGGGGGGGGGGGGGGGGGGGGGGGGGGGGGGGGGGGGGGGGGGGGGGGGGGGGGGGGGGGGGGGGGGGGGGGGGGGGGGGGGGGGGGGGGGGGGGGGGGGGGGGGGGGGGGGGGGGGGGGGGGGGGGGGGGGGGGGGGGGGGGGGGGGGGGGGGGGGGGGGGGGGGGGGGGGGGGGGGGGGGGGGGGGGGGGGGGGGGGGGGGGGGGGGGGGGGGGGGGGGGGGGGGGGGGGGGGGGGGGGGGGGGGGGGGGGGGGGGGGGGGGGGGGGGGGGGGGGGGGGGGGGGGGGGGGGGGGGGGGGGGGGGGGGGGGGGGGG
This sequence comes from Thinopyrum obtusiflorum, assembly GCA_036873465.1. Taxonomy (NCBI): domain Eukaryota; kingdom Viridiplantae; phylum Streptophyta; class Magnoliopsida; order Poales; family Poaceae; genus Thinopyrum; species Thinopyrum obtusiflorum. The sequence goes on from JAAAWM010008965.1 coordinate 8,423, forward strand.
GGGGGGGGGGGGGGGGGGGGGGGGGGGGGGGGGGGGGGGGGGGGGGGGGGGGGGGGGGGGGGGGGGGGGGGGGGGGGGGGGGGGGGGGGGGGGGGGGGGGGGGGGGGGGGGGGGGGGGGGGGGGGGGGGGGGGGGGGGGGGGGGGGGGGGGGGGGGGGGGGGGGGGGGGGGGGGGGGGGGGGGGGGGGGGGGGGGGGGGGGGGGGGGGGGGGGGGGGGGGGGGGGGGGGGGGGGGGGGGGGGGGGGGGGGGGGGGGGGGGGGGGGGGGGGGGGGGGGGGGGGGGGGGGGGGGGGGGGGGGGGGGGGGGGGGGGGGGGGGGGGGGGGGGGGGGGGGGGGGGGGGGGGGGGGGGGGGGGGGGGGGGGGGGGGGGGGGGGGGGGGGGGGGGGGGGGGGGGGGGGGGGGGGGGGGGGGGGGGGGGGGGGGGGGGGGGGGGGGGGGGGGGGGGGGGGGGGGGGGGGGGGGGGGGGGGGGGGGGGGGGGGGGGGGGGGGGGGGGGGGGGGGGGGGGGGGGGGGGGGGGGGGGGGGGGGGGGGGGGGGGGGGGGGGGGGGGGGGGGGGGGGGGGGGGGGGGGGGGGGGGGGGGGGGGGGGGGGGGGGGGGGGGGGGGGGGGGGGGGGGGGGGGGGGGGGGGGGGGGGGGGGGGGGGGGGGGGGGGGGGGGGGGGGGGGGGGGGGGGGGGGGGGGGGGGGGGGGGGGGGGGGGGGGGGGGGGGGGGGGGGGGGGGGGGGGGGGGGGGGGGGGGGGGGGGGGGGGGGGGGGGGGGGGGGGGGGGGGGGGGGGGGGGGGGGGGGGGGGGGGGGGGGGGGGGGGGGGGGGGGGGGGGGGGGGGGGGGGGGGGGGGGGGGGGGGGGGGGGGGGGGGGGGGGGGGGGGGGGGGGGGGGGGGGGGGGGGGGGGGGGGGGGGGGGGGGGGGGGGGGGGGGGGGGGGGGGGGGGGGGGGGGGGGGGGGGGGGGGGGGGGGGGGGGGGGGGGGGGGGGGGGGGGGGGGGGGGGGGGGGGGGGGGGGGGGGGGGGGGGGGGGGGGGGGGGGGGGGGGGGGGGGGGGGGGGGGGGGGGGGGGGGGGGGGGGGGGGGGGGGGGGGGGGGGGGGGGGGGGGGGGGGGGGGGGGGGGGGGGGGGGGGGGGGGGGGGGGGGGGGGGGGGGGGGGGGGGGGGGGGGGGGGGGGGGGGGGGGGGGGGGGGGGGGGGGGGGGGGGGGGGGGGGGGGGGGGGGGGGGGGGGGGGGGGGGGGGGGGGGGGGGGGGGGGGGGGGGGGGGGGGGGGGGGGGGGGGGGGGGGGGGGGGGGGGGGGGGGGGGGGGGGGGGGGGGGGGGGGGGGGGGGGGGGGGGGGGGGGGGGGGGGGGGGGGGGGGGGGGGGGGGGGGGGGGGGGGGGGGGGGGGGGGGGGGGGGGGGGGGGGGGGGGGGGGGGGGGGGGGGGGGGGGGGGGGGGGGGGGGGGGGGGGGGGGGGGGGGGGGGGGGGGGGGGGGGGGGGGGGGGGGGGGGGGGGGGGGGGGGGGGGGGGGGGGGGGGGGGGGGGGGGGGGGGGGGGGGGGGGGGGGGGGGGGGGGGGGGGGGGGGGGGGGGGGGGGGGGGGGGGGGGGGGGGGGGGGGGGGGGGGGGGGGGGGGGGGGGGGGGGGGGGGGGGGGGGGGGGGGGGGGGGGGGGGGGGGGGGGGGGGGGGGGGGGGGGGGGGGGGGGGGGGGGGGGGGGGGGGGGGGGGGGGGGGGGGGGGGGGGGGGGGGGGGGGGGGGGGGGGGGGGGGGGGGGGGGGGGGGGGGGGGGGGGGGGGGGGGGGGGGGGGGGGGGGGGGGGGGGGGGGGGGGGGGGGGGGGGGGGGGGGGGGGGGGGGGGGGGGGGGGGGGGGGGGGGGGGGGGGGGGGGGGGGGGGGGGGGGGGGGGGGGGGGGGGGGGGGGGGGGGGGGGGGGGGGGGGGGGGGGGGGGGGGGGGGGGGGGGGGGGGGGGGGGGGGGGGGGGGGGGGGGGGGGGGGGGGGGGGGGGGGGGGGGGGGGGGGGGGGGGGGGGGGGGGGGGGGGGGGGGGGGGGGGGGGGGGGGGGGGGGGGGGGGGGGGGGGGGGGGGGGGGGGGGGGGGGGGGGGGGGGGGGGGGGGGGGGGGGGGGGGGGGGGGGGGGGGGGGGGGGGGGGGGGGGGGGGGGGGGGGGGGGGGGGGGGGGGGGGGGGGGGGGGGGGGGGGGGGGGGGGGGGGGGGGGGGGGGGGGGGGGGGGGGGGGGGGGGGGGGGGGGGGGGGGGGGGGGGGGGGGGGGGGGGGGGGGGGGGGGGGGGGGGGGGGGGGGGGGGGGGGGGGGGGGGGGGGGGGGGGGGGGGGGGGGGGGGGGGGGGGGGGGGGGGGGGGGGGGGGGGGGGGGGGGGGGGGGGGGGGGGGGGGGGGGGGGGGGGGGGGGGGGGGGGGGGGGGGGGGGGGGGGGGGGGGGGGGGGGGGGGGGGGGGGGGGGGGGGGGGGGGGGGGGGGGGGGGGGGGGGGGGGGGGGGGGGGGGGGGGGGGGGGGGGGGGGGGGGGGGGGGGGGGGGGGGGGGGGGGGGGGGGGGGGGGGGGGGGGGGGGGGGGGGGGGGGGGGGGGGGGGGGGGGGGGGGGGGGGGGGGGGGGGGGGGGGGGGGGGGGGGGGGGGGGGGGGGGGGGGGGGGGGGGGGGGGGGGGGGGGGGGGGGGGGGGGGGGGGGGGGGGGGGGGGGGGGGGGGGGGGGGGGGGGGGGGGGGGGGGGGGGGGGGGGGGGGGGGGGGGGGGGGGGGGGGGGGGGGGGGGGGGGGGGGGGGGGGGGGGGGGGGGGGGGGGGGGGGGGGGGGGGGGGGGGGGGGGGGGGGGGGGGGGGGGGGGGGGGGGGGGGGGGGGGGGGGGGGGGGGGGGGGGGGGGGGGGGGGGGGGGGGGGGGGGGGGGGGGGGGGGGGGGGGGGGGGGGGGGGGGGGGGGGGGGGGGGGGGGGGGGGGGGGGGGGGGGGGGGGGGGGGGGGGGGGGGGGGGGGGGGGGGGGGGGGGGGGGGGGGGGGGGGGGGGGGGGGGGGGGGGGGGGGGGGGGGGGGGGGGGGGGGGGGGGGGGGGGGGGGGGGGGGGGGGGGGGGGGGGGGGGGGGGGGGGGGGGGGGGGGGGGGGGGGGGGGGGGGGGGGGGGGGGGGGGGGGGGGGGGGGGGGGGGGGGGGGGGGGGGGGGGGGGGGGGGGGGGGGGGGGGGGGGGGGGGGGGGGGGGGGGGGGGGGGGGGGGGGGGGGGGGGGGGGGGGGGGGGGGGGGGGGGGGGGGGGGGGGGGGGGGGGGGGGGGGGGGGGGGGGGGGGGGGGGGGGGGGGGGGGGGGGGGGGGGGGGGGGGGGGGGGGGGGGGGGGGGGGGGGGGGGGGGGGGGGGGGGGGGGGGGGGGGGGGGGGGGGGGGGGGGGGGGGGGGGGGGGGGGGGGGGGGGGGGGGGGGGGGGGGGGGGGGGGGGGGGGGGGGGGGGGGGGGGGGGGGGGGGGGGGGGGGGGGGGGGGGGGGGGGGGGGGGGGGGGGGGGGGGGGGGGGGGGGGGGGGGGGGGGGGGGGGGGGGGGGGGGGGGGGGGGGGGGGGGGGGGGGGGGGGGGGGGGGGGGGGGGGGGGGGGGGGGGGGGGGGGGGGGGGGGGGGGGGGGGGGGGGGGGGGGGGGGGGGGGGGGGGGGGGGGGGGGGGGGGGGGGGGGGGGGGGGGGGGGGGGGGGGGGGGGGGGGGGGGGGGGGGGGGGGGGGGGGGGGGGGGGGGGGGGGGGGGGGGGGGGGGGGGGGGGGGGGGGGGGGGGGGGGGGGGGGGGGGGGGGGGGGGGGGGGGGGGGGGGGGGGGGGGGGGGGGGGGGGGGGGGGGGGGGGGGGGGGGGGGGGGGGGGGGGGGGGGGGGGGGGGGGGGGGGGGGGGGGGGGGGGGGGGGGGGGGGGGGGGGGGGGGGGGGGGGGGGGGGGGGGGGGGGGGGGGGGGGGGGGGGGGGGGGGGGGGGGGGGGGGGGGGGGGGGGGGGGGGGGGGGGGGGGGGGGGGGGGGGGGGGGGGGGGGGGGGGGGGGGGGGGGGGGGGGGGGGGGGGGGGGGGGGGGGGGGGGGGGGGGGGGGGGGGGGGGGGGGGGGGGGGGGGGGGGGGGGGGGGGGGGGGGGGGGGGGGGGGGGGGGGGGGGGGGGGGGGGGGGGGGGGGGGGGGGGGGGGGGGGGGGGGGGGGGGGGGGGGGGGGGGGGGGGGGGGGGGGGGGGGGGGGGGGGGGGGGGGGGGGGGGGGGGGGGGGGGGGGGGGGGGGGGGGGGGGGGGGGGGGGGGGGGGGGGGGGGGGGGGGGGGGGGGGGGGGGGGGGGGGGGGGGGGGGGGGGGGGGGGGGGGGGGGGGGGGGGGGGGGGGGGGGGGGGGGGGGGGGGGGGGGGGGGGGGGGGGGGGGGGGGGGGGGGGGGGGGGGGGGGGGGGGGGGGGGGGGGGGGGGGGGGGGGGGGGGGGGGGGGGGGGGGGGGGGGGGGGGGGGGGGGGGGGGGGGGGGGGGGGGGGGGGGGGGGGGGGGGGGGGGGGGGGGGGGGGGGGGGGGGGGGGGGGGGGGGGGGGGGGGGGGGGGGGGGGGGGGGGGGGGGGGGGGGGGGGGGGGGGGGGGGGGGGGGGGGGGGGGGGGGGGGGGGGGGGGGGGGGGGGGGGGGGGGGGGGGGGGGGGGGGGGGGGGGGGGGGGGGGGGGGGGGGGGGGGGGGGGGGGGGGGGGGGGGGGGGGGGGGGGGGGGGGGGGGGGGGGGGGGGGGGGGGGGGGGGGGGGGGGGGGGGGGGGGGGGGGGGGGGGGGGGGGGGGGGGGGGGGGGGGGGGGGGGGGGGGGGGGGGGGGGGGGGGGGGGGGGGGGGGGGGGGGGGGGGGGGGGGGGGGGGGGGGGGGGGGGGGGGGGGGGGGGGGGGGGGGGGGGGGGGGGGGGGGGGGGGGGGGGGGGGGGGGGGGGGGGGGGGGGGGGGGGGGGGGGGGGGGGGGGGGGGGGGGGGGGGGGGGGGGGGGGGGGGGGGGGGGGGGGGGGGGGGGGGGGGGGGGGGGGGGGGGGGGGGGGGGGGGGGGGGGGGGGGGGGGGGGGGGGGGGGGGGGGGGGGGGGGGGGGGGGGGGGGGGGGGGGGGGGGGGGGGGGGGGGGGGGGGGGGGGGGGGGGGGGGGGGGGGGGGGGGGGGGGGGGGGGGGGGGGGGGGGGGGGGGGGGGGGGGGGGGGGGGGGGGGGGGGGGGGGGGGGGGGGGGGGGGGGGGGGGGGGGGGGGGGGGGGGGGGGGGGGGGGGGGGGGGGGGGGGGGGGGGGGGGGGGGGGGGGGGGGGGGGGGGGGGGGGGGGGGGGGGGGGGGGGGGGGGGGGGGGGGGGGGGGGGGGGGGGGGGGGGGGGGGGGGGGGGGGGGGGGGGGGGGGGGGGGGGGGGGGGGGGGGGGGGGGGGGGGGGGGGGGGGGGGGGGGGGGGGGGGGGGGGGGGGGGGGGGGGGGGGGGGGGGGGGGGGGGGGGGGGGGGGGGGGGGGGGGGGGGGGGGGGGGGGGGGGGGGGGGGGGGGGGGGGGGGGGGGGGGGGGGGGGGGGGGGGGGGGGGGGGGGGGGGGGGGGGGGGGGGGGGGGGGGGGGGGGGGGGGGGGGGGGGGGGGGGGGGGGGGGGGGGGGGGGGGGGGGGGGGGGGGGGGGGGGGGGGGGGGGGGGGGGGGGGGGGGGGGGGGGGGGGGGGGGGGGGGGGGGGGGGGGGGGGGGGGGGGGGGGGGGGGGGGGGGGGGGGGGGGGGGGGGGGGGGGGGGGGGGGGGGGGGGGGGGGGGGGGGGGGGGGGGGGGGGGGGGGGGGGGGGGGGGGGGGGGGGGGGGGGGGGGGGGGGGGGGGGGGGGGGGGGGGGGGGGGGGGGGGGGGGGGGGGGGGGGGGGGGGGGGGGGGGGGGGGGGGGGGGGGGGGGGGGGGGGGGGGGGGGGGGGGGGGGGGGGGGGGGGGGGGGGGGGGGGGGGGGGGGGGGGGGGGGGGGGGGGGGGGGGGGGGGGGGGGGGGGGGGGGGGGGGGGGGGGGGGGGGGGGGGGGGGGGGGGGGGGGGGGGGGGGGGGGGGGGGGGGGGGGGGGGGGGGGGGGGGGGGGGGGGGGGGGGGGGGGGGGGGGGGGGGGGGGGGGGGGGGGGGGGGGGGGGGGGGGGGGGGGGGGGGGGGGGGGGGGGGGGGGGGGGGGGGGGGGGGGGGGGGGGGGGGGGGGGGGGGGGGGGGGGGGGGGGGGGGGGGGGGGGGGGGGGGGGGGGGGGGGGGGGGGGGGGGGGGGGGGGGGGGGGGGGGGGGGGGGGGGGGGGGGGGGGGGGGGGGGGGGGGGGGGGGGGGGGGGGGGGGGGGGGGGGGGGGGGGGGGGGGGGGGGGGGGGGGGGGGGGGGGGGGGGGGGGGGGGGGGGGGGGGGGGGGGGGGGGGGGGGGGGGGGGGGGGGGGGGGGGGGGGGGGGGGGGGGGGGGGGGGGGGGGGGGGGGGGGGGGGGGGGGGGGGGGGGGGGGGGGGGGGGGGGGGGGGGGGGGGGGGGGGGGGGGGGGGGGGGGGGGGGGGGGGGGGGGGGGGGGGGGGGGGGGGGGGGGGGGGGGGGGGGGGGGGGGGGGGGGGGGGGGGGGGGGGGGGGGGGGGGGGGGGGGGGGGGGGGGGGGGGGGGGGGGGGGGGGGGGGGGGGGGGGGGGGGGGGGGGGGGGGGGGGGGGGGGGGGGGGGGGGGGGGGGGGGGGGGGGGGGGGGGGGGGGGGGGGGGGGGGGGGGGGGGGGGGGGGGGGGGGGGGGGGGGGGGGGGGGGGGGGGGGGGGGGGGGGGGGGGGGGGGGGGGGGGGGGGGGGGGGGGGGGGGGGGGGGGGGGGGGGGGGGGGGGGGGGGGGGGGGGGGGGGGGGGGGGGGGGGGGGGGGGGGGGGGGGGGGGGGGGGGGGGGGGGGGGGGGGGGGGGGGGGGGGGGGGGGGGGGGGGGGGGGGGGGGGGGGGGGGGGGGGGGGGGGGGGGGGGGGGGGGGGGGGGGGGGGGGGGGGGGGGGGGGGGGGGGGGGGGGGGGGGGGGGGGGGGGGGGGGGGGGGGGGGGGGGGGGGGGGGGGGGGGGGGGGGGGGGGGGGGGGGGGGGGGGGGGGGGGGGGGGGGGGGGGGGGGGGGGGGGGGGGGGGGGGGGGGGGGGGGGGGGGGGGGGGGGGGGGGGGGGGGGGGGGGGGGGGGGGGGGGGGGGGGGGGGGGGGGGGGGGGGGGGGGGGGGGGGGGGGGGGGGGGGGGGGGGGGGGGGGGGGGGGGGGGGGGGGGGGGGGGGGGGGGGGGGGGGGGGGGGGGGGGGGGGGGGGGGGGGGGGGGGGGGGGGGGGGGGGGGGGGGGGGGGGGGGGGGGGGGGGGGGGGGGGGGGGGGGGGGGGGGGGGGGGGGGGGGGGGGGGGGGGGGGGGGGGGGGGGGGGGGGGGGGGGGGGGGGGGGGGGGGGGGGGGGGGGGGGGGGGGGGGGGGGGGGGGGGGGGGGGGGGGGGGGGGGGGGGGGGGGGGGGGGGGGGGGGGGGGGGGGGGGGGGGGGGGGGGGGGGGGGGGGGGGGGGGGGGGGGGGGGGGGGGGGGGGGGGGGGGGGGGGGGGGGGGGGGGGGGGGGGGGGGGGGGGGGGGGGGGGGGGGGGGGGGGGGGGGGGGGGGGGGGGGGGGGGGGGGGGGGGGGGGGGGGGGGGGGGGGGGGGGGGGGGGGGGGGGGGGGGGGGGGGGGGGGGGGGGGGGGGGGGGGGGGGGGGGGGGGGGGGGGGGGGGGGGGGGGGGGGGGGGGGGGGGGGGGGGGGGGGGGGGGGGGGGGGGGGGGGGGGGGGGGGGGGGGGGGGGGGGGGGGGGGGGGGGGGGGGGGGGGGGGGGGGGGGGGGGGGGGGGGGGGGGGGGGGGGGGGGGGGGGGGGGGGGGGGGGGGGGGGGGGGGGGGGGGGGGGGGGGGGGGGGGGGGGGGGGGGGGGGGGGGGGGGGGGGGGGGGGGGGGGGGGGGGGGGGGGGGGGGGGGGGGGGGGGGGGGGGGGGGGGGGGGGGGGGGGGGGGGGGGGGGGGGGGGGGGGGGGGGGGGGGGGGGGGGGGGGGGGGGGGGGGGGGGGGGGGGGGGGGGGGGGGGGGGGGGGGGGGGGGGGGGGGGGGGGGGGGGGGGGGGGGGGGGGGGGGGGGGGGGGGGGGGGGGGGGGGGGGGGGGGGGGGGGGGGGGGGGGGGGGGGGGGGGGGGGGGGGGGGGGGGGGGGGGGGGGGGGGGGGGGGGGGGGGGGGGGGGGGGGGGGGGGGGGGGGGGGGGGGGGGGGGGGGGGGGGGGGGGGGGGGGGGGGGGGGGGGGGGGGGGGGGGGGGGGGGGGGGGGGGGGGGGGGGGGGGGGGGGGGGGGGGGGGGGGGGGGGGGGGGGGGGGGGGGGGGGGGGGGGGGGGGGGGGGGGGGGGGGGGGGGGGGGGGGGGGGGGGGGGGGGGGGGGGGGGGGGGGGGGGGGGGGGGGGGGGGGGGGGGGGGGGGGGGGGGGGGGGGGGGGGGGGGGGGGGGGGGGGGGGGGGGGGGGGGGGGGGGGGGGGGGGGGGGGGGGGGGGGGGGGGGGGGGGGGGGGGGGGGGGGGGGGGGGGGGGGGGGGGGGGGGGGGGGGGGGGGGGGGGGGGGGGGGGGGGGGGGGGGGGGGGGGGGGGGGGGGGGGGGGGGGGGGGGGGGGGGGGGGGGGGGGGGGGGGGGGGGGGGGGGGGGGGGGGGGGGGGGGGGGGGGGGGGGGGGGGGGGGGGGGGGGGGGGGGGGGGGGGGGGGGGGGGGGGGGGGGGGGGGGGGGGGGGGGGGGGGGGGGGGGGGGGGGGGGGGGGGGGGGGGGGGGGGGGGGGGGGGGGGGGGGGGGGGGGGGGGGGGGGGGGGGGGGGGGGGGGGGGGGGGGGGGGGGGGGGGGGGGGGGGGGGGGGGGGGGGGGGGGGGGGGGGGGGGGGGGGGGGGGGGGGGGGGGGGGGGGGGGGGGGGGGGGGGGGGGGGGGGGGTGTTCCGGGGGTACCGGGTACATATCGGGTCACCGGAAAGGGGTTCCGGGCAACCCCGGCAAAGATATGGGCCTAATGGGCCAAGAGGGGAAACGCAGCAGCCAACAGGGGCTGCTGCGCCCCCACATATGGGCCGCACCTTAGGAGGAAGGAAAGGGGAAAGAGAGAAGGAAGGGGAGGGATTCGGCCTCCCCCTTCCTTCCCTCCTCCCTCCTCTTTCCTTCCCCCTCCGGTGGATATGGTAAGGGGGGAGGCCAAATTGGGAGGCGCCCAAGTAGGATTCCTCCTACTTGGGGCGCCCCCTTGGCTGCCTCTCCTCCCCTCCAACCTATATATATGAGGGGGGGGGGCACCGCTAGAACACACACCAACAAGGGGGGGGGGGGGGGGGGGGGGGGGGGGGGGGGGGGGGGGGGGGGGGGGGGGGGGGGGGGGGGGGGGGGGGGGGGCCGTCACCACGCCATCGTGCTTATGGAACTCTCCCTCGACACTTTTCTGGATCAAGAGTTTGAGAGACGTCATCGAGCTGAATGTGTGCAGAACTCGGAGGTGCCGTACGTTCAGTGCTTGATCGGTCAGAACGAGAAGAAGTTCGACTACATCAACCGCGTTGTCAAACTCTTCCGCTTTCGGTCTATGAGGGTACGTGGATACACTCTCCCCCTCTCATTGCTATGCATCTCCTAGATAGATCTTGCGTGAGCGTGGGAATATTTTTGAAATTGCATGCTACGTTTCCCAACAGTGGCATCAGAGCCAGGCTTATGCGTAGATGATATGCATGAGTAGAACACAAAGAGTTGTGGGCGGTAATCGTCATACTGCTTACCACCAATGTCTTATTTTGATTCGGCGGTATTGTTGTATGAAGCGGCCCGGACCAACCTTACATGACCACGTTCATGAGATCGGTTCCACCGACAGACATGCAACTAGTTTTGCATAAAGGTGGCTGGCGGGTG
>JAAAWM010008966.1:0-7500 GCA_036873465.1 Thinopyrum obtusiflorum
AACCCCACCTTGATCAATAAAGCTTTCATCTTACATTCGCAATATCCAGATTGCAATCTCAGTTTCTTGCTTGTTCTTCATTTGCTCGCAGGAAACAGGCCCTCGTGGTCAGGTTGATCGTGCTCCGGTGTGGTCAATAACCCCTCGGAGTTGGTTTAGCGGTTGCTAAGGCGCGACGTCCTCGCACGTTCGTAGTCGGATCGTCAAAGTCGACTTCCTCTAAAACGATAGCCACCATCTCATCGAAAGACGGGACACCTTTGCCTCTATCATGAACTGTAGACATGCTAAATGGGTTGAATTCATTAAGACTTTCCCTTATGTCATTAAACGCAAGAAGGGTAAAGAAAATGTTATTGCTGATGCATTGTCTCGTCGTTATACTATGCTTTCACACTTGACATTAAAATATTTGGTTTTGAGACCATCAAAGATCAATATCTGCATGATGATGAATTTAAAGATGTATTGCAGAATTGTAAGGAATGGAGAACTTGGAACAAGTTCGTTCTTAACGATGGATTTGTCTTTCGTGCTCACAAGCTATGCATTCCAGCTAGCTCCGTTCGTCTTTTGTTGTTGCAGGAGGTGCATGGAGGAGGATTAATGGGACACTTTGGCATCAAGAAGACAGAGGATATACTTGCTACACATTTCTTTTGGCCAAAGATGAGACGGGATGTTGAGCGTTTTGTTGCTCACTTCACTAGGGGGGGGGGGGGGGGGGGGGGGGGGGGGGGGGGGGGGGGGGGGGGGGGGGGGGGGGGGGGGGGGGGGGGGGGGGGGGGGGGGGGGGGGGGGGGGGGGGGGGGGGGGGGGGGGGGGGGGGGGGGGGGGGGGGGGGGGGGGGGGGGGGGGGGGGGGGGGGGGGGGGGGGGGGGGGGGGGGGGGGGGGGGGGGGGGGGGGGGGGGGGGGGGGGGGGGGGGGGGGGGGGGGGGGGGGGGGGGGGGGGGGGGGGGGGGGGGGGGGGGGGGGGGGGGGGGGGGGGGGGGGGGGGGGGGGGGGGGGGGGGGGGGGGGGGGGGGGGGGGGGGGGGGGGGGGGGGGGGGGGGGGGGGGGGGGGGGGGGGGGGGGGGGGGGGGGGGGGGGGGGGGGGGGGGGGGGGGGGGGGGGGGGGGGGGGGGGGGGGGGGGGGGGGGGGGGGGGGGGGGGGGGGGGGGGGGGGGGGGGGGGGGGGGGGGGGGGGGGGGGGGGGGGGGGGGGGGGGGGGGGGGGGGGGGGGGGGGGGGGGGGGGGGGGGGGGGGGGGGGGGGGGGGGGGGGGGGGGGGGGGGGGGGGGGGGGGGGGGGGGGGGGGGGGGGGGGGGGGGGGGGGGGGGGGGGGGGGGGGGGGGGGGGGGGGGGGGGGGGGGGGGGGGGGGGGGGGGGGGGGGGGGGGGGGGGGGGGGGGGGGGGGGGGGGGGGGGGGGGGGGGGGGGGGGGGGGGGGGGGGGGGGGGGGGGGGGGGGGGGGGGGGGGGGGGGGGGGGGGGGGGGGGGGGGGGGGGGGGGGGGGGGGGGGGGGGGGGGGGGGGGGGGGGGGGGGGGGGGGGGGGGGGGGGGGGGGGGGGGGGGGGGGGGGGGGGGGGGGGGGGGGGGGGGGGGGGGGGGGGGGGGGGGGGGGGGGGGGGGGGGGGGGGGGGGGGGGGGGGGGGGGGGGGGGGGGGGGGGGGGGGGGGGGGGGGGGGGGGGGGGGGGGGGGGGGGGGGGGGGGGGGGGGGGGGGGGGGGGGGGGGGGGGGGGGGGGGGGGGGGGGGGGGGGGGGGGGGGGGGGGGGGGGGGGGGGGGGGGGGGGGGGGGGGGGGGGGGGGGGGGGGGGGGGGGGGGGGGGGGGGGGGGGGGGGGGGGGGGGGGGGGGGGGGGGGGGGGGGGGGGGGGGGGGGGGGGGGGGGGGGGGGGGGGGGGGGGGGGGGGGGGGGGGGGGGGGGGGGGGGGGGGGGGGGGGGGGGGGGGGGGGGGGGGGGGGGGGGGGGGGGGGGGGGGGGGGGGGGGGGGGGGGGGGGGGGGGGGGGGGGGGGGGGGGGGGGGGGGGGGGGGGGGGGGGGGGGGGGGGGGGGGGGGGGGGGGGGGGGGGGGGGGGGGGGGGGGGGGGGGGGGGGGGGGGGGGGGGGGGGGGGGGGGGGGGGGGGGGGGGGGGGGGGGGGGGGGGGGGGGGGGGGGGGGGGGGGGGGGGGGGGGGGGGGGGGGGGGGGGGGGGGGGGGGGGGGGGGGGGGGGGGGGGGGGGGGGGGGGGGGGGGGGGGGGGGGGGGGGGGGGGGGGGGGGGGGGGGGGGGGGGGGGGGGGGGGGGGGGGGGGGGGGGGGTGGGGCACGCATGGGAAATCCATGGTGGTGCACCACTAGTGGACCGTCCGCTCAGGCTCAAAGAGAACAATCATATTCTCATGTCTAGAAGCTTACGTGTGCAGCCACAAGCCAATATGGGCTCTTGCTTAGTTGAGTAGTTTGTGTGACCCCTTCCGGGATGGGATAGCAGATGTAGAATGATGTAGGTGTACCGGCCTATCCGTGGGTTAAGGGGGAACATTTTTGAAAGACTTTGTCTCAATCTTCCGATCATGGACGTGGTCGAGTCTTGTGGGGAAAAGTGCGCAACCTCTGCTTGGTGTCAACCTAATCGATTAGCCCTGTCCCCGGTTACGGACATCTTGAGCATCTAGTAGTGGAAATGCCGGGAGATCTCCTCACCTTTAATTAAACAGTTGGGTTTTAAATGAAACTTGGGAACGGATGGAGTTGGGTTTGCCAACTCATCCTATGCAAATGTGTAGTAGTAGAATAACATCTTTTCTAATAGGGAAAAACTAGCTTTATGCAAAAACTAAACTTAGAGCTTTCCACCAGCCAAATTGCATGTACAAGTAAGTTCATTACACTTATGATGTGACTTGCCAGTACCTTCAATGTACTGACCTATATGGCTGCAACTTATCACGTTGCAGATATATCCGACGAGGATTAAGGTGCGATAGGTCGATGTTCTACACTTAACCTTGCTCGTGGAGTTGGACTCATTTACTACTTTGCTTCCGCAGTAATTGTTTATTGGCTCTATGCCCTATTTTGTAATAAATGTATTGCTCCTGGACTATCGATGTAATAAAGAGATGTGTGTTATTTCTGTTATTTCATTGAGTACTGTGTGTGCTAGCAGGGGGGGGGGGGGGGGGGGGGGGGGGGGGGGGGGGGGGGGGGGGGGGGGGGGGGGGGGGGGGGGGGGGGGGGGGGGGGGGGGGGGGGGGGGGGGGGGGGGGGGGGGGGGGGGGGGGGGGGGGGGGGGGGGGGGGGGGGGGGGGGGGGGGGGGGGGGGGGGGGGGGGGGGGGGGGGGGGGGGGGGGGGGGGGGGGGGGGGGGGGGGGGGGGGGGGGGGGGGGGGGGGGGGGGGGGGGGGGGGGGGGGGGGGGGGGGGGGGGGGGGGGGGGGGGGGGGGGGGGGGGGGGGGGGGGGGGGGGGGGGGGGGGGGGGGGGGGGGGGGGGGGGGGGGGGGGGGGGGGGGGGGGGGGGGGGGGGGGGGGGGGGGGGGGGGGGGGGGGGGGGGGGGGGGGGGGGGGGGGGGGGGGGGGGGGGGGGGGGGGGGGGGGGGGGGGGGGGGGGGGGGGGGGGGGGGGGGGGGGGGGGGGGGGGGGGGGGGGGGGGGGGGGGGGGGGGGGGGGGGGGGGGGGGGGGGGGGGGGGGGGGGGGGGGGGGGGGGGGGGGGGGGGGGGGGGGGGGGGGGGGGGGGGGGGGGGGGGGGGGGGGGGGGGGGGGGGGGGGGGGGGGGGGGGGGGGGGGGGGGGGGGGGGGGGGGGGGGGGGGGGGGGGGGGGGGGGGGGGGGGGGGGGGGGGGGGGGGGGGGGGGGGGGGGGGGGGGGGGGGGGGGGGGGGGGGGGGGGGGGGGGGGGGGGGGGGGGGGGGGGGGGGGGGGGGGGGGGGGGGGGGGGGGGGGGGGGGGGGGGGGGGGGGGGGGGGGGGGGGGGGGGGGGGGGGGGGGGGGGGGGGGGGGGGGGGGGGGGGGGGGGGGGGGGGGGGGGGGGGGGGGGGGGGGGGGGGGGGGGGGGGGGGGGGGGGGGGGGGGGGGGGGGGGGGGGGGGGGGGGGGGGGGGGGGGGGGGGGGGGGGGGGGGGGGGGGGGGGGGGGGGGGGGGGGGGGGGGGGGGGGGGGGGGGGGGGGGGGGGGGGGGGGGGGGGGGGGGGGGGGGGGGGGGGGGGGGGGGGGGGGGGGGGGGGGGGGGGGGGGGGGGGGGGGGGGGGGGGGGGGGGGGGGGGGGGGGGGGGGGGGGGGGGGGGGGGGGGGGGGGGGGGGGGGGGGGGGGGGGGGGGGGGGGGGGGGGGGGGGGGGGGGGGGGGGGGGGGGGGGGGGGGGGGGGGGGGGGGGGGGGGGGGGGGGGGGGGGGGGGGGGGGGGGGGGGGGGGGGGGGGGGGGGGGGGGGGGGGGGGGGGGGGGGGGGGGGGGGGGGGGGGGGGGGGGGGGGGGGGGGGGGGGGGGGGGGGGGGGGGGGGGGGGGGGGGGGGGGGGGGGGGGGGGGGGGGGGGGGGGGGGGGGGGGGGGGGGGGGGGGGGGGGGGGGGGGGGGGGGGGGGGGGGGGGGGGGGGGGGGGGGGGGGGGGGGGGGGGGGGGGGGGGGGGGGGGGGGGGGGGGGGGGGGGGGGGGGGGGGGGGGGGGGGGGGGGGGGGGGGGGGGGGGGGGGGGGGGGGGGGGGGGGGGGGGGGGGGGGGGGGGGGGGGGGGGGGGGGGGGGGGGGGGGGGGGGGGGGGGGGGGGGGGGGGGGGGGGGGGGGGGGGGGGGGGGGGGGGGGGGGGGGGGGGGGGGGGGGGGGGGGGGGGGGGGGGGGGGGGGGGGGGGGGGGGGGGGGGGGGGGGGGGGGGGGGGGGGGGGGGGGGGGGGGGGGGGGGGGGGGGGGGGGGGGGGGGGGGGGGGGGGGGGGGGGGGGGGGGGGGGGGGGGGGGGGGGGGGGGGGGGGGGGGGGGGGGGGGGGGGGGGGGGGGGGGGGGGGGGGGGGGGGGGGGGGGGGGGGGGGGGGGGGGGGGGGGGGGGGGGGGGGGGGGGGGGGGGGGGGGGGGGGGGGGGGGGGGGGGGGGGGGGGGGGGGGGGGGGGGGGGGGGGGGGGGGGGGGGGGGGGGGGGGGGGGGGGGGGGGGGGGGGGGGGGGGGGGGGGGGGGGGGGGGGGGGGGGGGGGGGGGGGGGGGGGGGGGGGGGGGGGGGGGGGGGGGGGGGGGGGGGGGGGGGGGGGGGGGGGGGGGGGGGGGGGGGGGGGGGGGGGGGGGGGGGGGGGGGGGGGGGGGGGGGGGGGGGGGGGGGGGGGGGGGGGGGGGGGGGGGGGGGGGGGGGGGGGGGGGGGGGGGGGGGGGGGGGGGGGGGGGGGGGGGGGGGGGGGGGGGGGGGGGGGGGGGGGGGGGGGGGGGGGGGGGGGGGGGGGGGGGGGGGGGGGGGGGGGGGGGGGGGGGGGGGGGGGGGGGGGGGGGGGGGGGGGGGGGGGGGGGGGGGGGGGGGGGGGGGGGGGGGGGGGGGGGGGGGGGGGGGGGGGGGGGGGGGGGGGGGGGGGGGGGGGGGGGGGGGGGGGGGGGGGGGGGGGGGGGGGGGGGGGGGGGGGGGGGGGGGGGGGGGGGGGGGGGGGGGGGGGGGGGGGGGGGGGGGGGGGGGGGGGGGGGGGGGGGGGGGGGGGGGGGGGGGGGGGGGGGGGGGGGGGGGGGGGGGGGGGGGGGGGGGGGGGGGGGGGGGGGGGGGGGGGGGGGGGGGGGGGGGGGGGGGGGGGGGGGGGGGGGGGGGGGGGGGGGGGGGGGGGGGGGGGGGGGGGGGGGGGGGGGGGGGGGGGGGGGGGGGGGGGGGGGGGGGGGGGGGGGGGGGGGGGGGGGGGGGGGGGGGGGGGGGGGGGGGGGGGGGGGGGGGGGGGGGGGGGGGGGGGGGGGGGGGGGGGGGGGGGGGGGGGGGGGGGGGGGGGGGGGGGGGGGGGGGGGGGGGGGGGGGGGGGGGGGGGGGGGGGGGGGGGGGGGGGGGGGGGGGGGGGGGGGGGGGGGGGGGGGGGGGGGGGGGGGGGGGGGGGGGGGGGGGGGGGGGGGGGGGGGGGGGGGGGGGGGGGGGGGGGGGGGGGGGGGGGGGGGGGGGGGGGGGGGGGGGGGGGGGGGGGGGGGGGGGGGGGGGGGGGGGGGGGGGGGGGGGGGGGGGGGGGGGGGGGGGGGGGGGGGGGGGGGGGGGGGGGGGGGGGGGGGGGGGGGGGGGGGGGGGGGGGGGGGGGGGGGGGGGGGGGGGGGGGGGGGGGGGGGGGGGGGGGGGGGGGGGGGGGGGGGGGGGGGGGGGGGGGGGGGGGGGGGGGGGGGGGGGGGGGGGGGGGGGGGGGGGGGGGGGGGGGGGGGGGGGGGGGGGGGGGGGGGGGGGGGGGGGGGGGGGGGGGGGGGGGGGGGGGGGGGGGGGGGGGGGGGGGGGGGGGGGGGGGGGGGGGGGGGGGGGGGGGGGGGGGGGGGGGGGGGGGGGGGGGGGGGGGGGGGGGGGGGGGGGGGGGGGGGGGGGGGGGGGGGGGGGGGGGGGGGGGGGGGGGGGGGGGGGGGGGGGGGGGGGGGGGGGGGGGGGGGGGGGGGGGGGGGGGGGGGGGGGGGGGGGGGGGGGGGGGGGGGGGGGGGGGGGGGGGGGGGGGGGGGGGGGGGGGGGGGGGGGGGGGGGGGGGGGGGGGGGGGGGGGGGGGGGGGGGGGGGGGGGGGGGGGGGGGGGGGGGGGGGGGGGGGGGGGGGGGGGGGGGGGGGGGGGGGGGGGGGGGGGGGGGGGGGGGGGGGGGGGGGGGGGGGGGGGGGGGGGGGGGGGGGGGGGGGGGGGGGGGGGGGGGGGGGGGGGGGGGGGGGGGGGGGGGGGGGGGGGGGGGGGGGGGGGGGGGGGGGGGGGGGGGGGGGGGGGGGGGGGGGGGGGGGGGGGGGGGGGATACCTCATAAGTCTCAGCGGAAACAAACATAAGGGTGTGGAGTCCATCAACGCCAACGGCAAGTTGAGTGTAGACCGTAACCCTACAACGTAACTCTTACTCGTCGTAGAAAATTCCTGCAACATAAGACGTTGCAGCCCTGTAGGTCAGTACATTGAATGTACTGGCAAGTCACATCATAAGAATAATGAACCTATTTGTACATGCAATTTGGCTGGTGGAAAGCTCTAAGTTTAGTTTTTGCATAAAGCTAGTTTTTCCCTAGAATAAAAGATATTATTCTACCACTACTGTATAGCATAGGATGAGTTGGCAAACCCAACTCAAGCCATTCCCAAAGTTTCATTTAAAACCCAACTGTTTAATTAAGAGTGATGAGATCTCCCATCATTTTCACTACTAGATGCTCAAGTTGTCCGTAACCAGGGACACGGCTAATTGATTAGGTTTTAACACTCTGTAGAGGTTTGCGCACTTTTCCCCACAAGACGTGATCGCCACCCTTGAAATTCTTGCACTGCCTGGTGTTTGAGAACAGGATGACCGAGACATAGTCTTTGAAAAGTATTTCCCCTTAACCCATGGATAGGCCGGTACACCTGCTCATTCTACATCTGCTAGCCCATCCCGGAAGGGG
>JAAAWM010008966.1:10000-18268 GCA_036873465.1 Thinopyrum obtusiflorum
CTAGAGCATTGTCCCAAGTGAGGAATTTTGAAAAAAGGGGGGAGATAAAGTCCATAAAAAAAGAAGAGAAGGCCCAAAAAAAGAGAGAGAAAAGGAGAGAAGGGACAATGCTACTATCCTTTGCCACACTTGTGCTTCAAAGTAGCACCATAATCTTCATGATAGAGAGTCTTTTGTTTTGTCACTTTCATATACTAGTGGGAATTTTTCATTATAGAACTTGGCTTGTATATTCCAACAATGGGCCTCCTCAAGTGCCCTAGGTCTTCTTGAGCAAGCAAGTTGGATGCACACCCACTTAGTTTCTTTTGTTGAGCTTTCATACATTTATAGCTCTAGTGCATCCGTTGCATGGCAATCCCTACTCCTTGCATTAACATCAATCGATGGGCATCTCCATAGCCCATTGATTAGCCTCGTTGATGTGAGACTTTCTCCCTTTTTTGTCTTCTCCACATAACCCCCATCATCATATTCTATTCTACCCATAGTGCTATGCCCATGGCTCGTTCTCATATATTGCGTGAAAGTTTATAGGTTTGAGATTACTAAAGTATGAAACAATTGCTTGGCTTGTCATCGGGGTTGTGCATGATGAGAGAATTCTTGTGTGACGAAAATGGAGCATGACTAAACTATATGATTTTGTAGGGATGAACTTTATTTGGCCATGTTATTTTGAGAAGACATAATTGCTTAGTTAGTATGCTTGAAGTATTATTATTTTTATGTCAATATGAACTTTCTTGGTTTTTGATGACTTGGGGGGGGGGGGGGGGGGGGGGGGGGGGGGGGGGGGGGGGGGGGGGGGGGGGGGGGGGGGGGGGGGGGGGGGGGGGGGGGGGGGGGGGGGGGGGGGGGGGGGGGGGGGGGGGGGGGGGGGGGGGGGGGGGGGGGGGGGGGGGGGGGGGGGGGGGGGGGGGGGGGGGGGGGGGGGGGGGGGGGGGGGGGGGGGGGGGGGGGGGGGGGGGGGGGGGGGGGGGGGGGGGGGGGGGGGGGGGGGGGGGGGGGGGGGGGGGGGGGGGGGGGGGGGGGGGGGGGGGGGGGGGGGGGGGGGGGGGGGGGGGGGGGGGGGGGGGGGGGGGGGGGGGGGGGGGGGGGGGGGGGGGGGGGGGGGGGGGGGGGGGGGGGGGGGGGGGGGGGGGGGGGGGGGGGGGGGGGGGGGGGGGGGGGGGGGGGGGGGGGGGGGGGGGGGGGGGGGGGGGGGGGGGGGGGGGGGGGGGGGGGGGGGGGGGGGGGGGGGGGGGGGGGGGGGGGGGGGGGGGGGGGGGGGGGGGGGGGGGGGGGGGGGGGGGGGGGGGGGGGGGGGGGGGGGGGGGGGGGGGGGGGGGGGGGGGGGGGGGGGGGGGGGGGGGGGGGGGGGGGGGGGGGGGGGGGGGGGGGGGGGGGGGGGGGGGGGGGGGGGGGGGGGGGGGGGGGGGGGGGGGGGGGGGGGGGGGGGGGGGGGGGGGGGGGGGGGGGGGGGGGGGGGGGGGGGGGGGGGGGGGGGGGGGGGGGGGGGGGGGGGGGGGGGGGGGGGGGGGGGGGGGGGGGGGGGGGGGGGGGGGGGGGGGGGGGGGGGGGGGGGGGGGGGGGGGGGGGGGGGGGGGGGGGGGGGGGGGGGGGGGGGGGGGGGGGGGGGGGGGGGGGGGGGGGGGGGGGGGGGGGGGGGGGGGGGGGGGGGGGGGGGGGGGGGGGGGGGGGGGGGGGGGGGGGGGGGGGGGGGGGGGGGGGGGGGGGGGGGGGGGGGGGGGGGGGGGGGGGGGGGGGGGGGGGGGGGGGGGGGGGGGGGGGGGGGGGGGGGGGGGGGGGGGGGGGGGGGGGGGGGGGGGGGGGGGGGGGGGGGGGGGGGGGGGGGGGGGGGGGGGGGGGGGGGGGGGGGGGGGGGGGGGGGGGGGGGGGGGGGGGGGGGGGGGGGGGGGGGGGGGGGGGGGGGGGGGGGGGGGGGGGGGGGGGGGGGGGGGGGGGGGGGGGGGGGGGGGGGGGGGGGGGGGGGGGGGGGGGGGGGGGGGGGGGGGGGGGGGGGGGGGGGGGGGGGGGGGGGGGGGGGGGGGGGGGGGGGGGGGGGGGGGGGGGGGGGGGGGGGGGGGGGGGGGGGGGGGGGGGGGGGGGGGGGGGGGGGGGGGGGGGGGGGGGGGGGGGGGGGGGGGGGGGGGGGGGGGGGGGGGGGGGGGGGGGGGGGGGGGGGGGGGGGGGGGGGGGGGGGGGGGGGGGGGGGGGGGGGGGGGGGGGGGGGGGGGGGGGGGGGGGGGGGGGGGGGGGGGGGGGGGGGGGGGGGGGGGGGGGGGGGGGGGGGGGGGGGGGGGGGGGGGGGGGGGGGGGGGGGGGGGGGGGGGGGGGGGGGGGGGGGGGGGGGGGGGGGGGGGGGGGGGGGGGGGGGGGGGGGGGGGGGGGGGGGGGGGGGGGGGGGGGGGGGGGGGGGGGGGGGGGGGGGGGGGGGGGGGGGGGGGGGGGGGGGGGGGGGGGGGGGGGGGGGGGGGGGGGGGGGGGGGGGGGGGGGGGGGGGGGGGGGGGGGGGGGGGGGGGGGGGGGGGGGGGGGGGGGGGGGGGGGGGGGGGGGGGGGGGGGGGGGGGGGGGGGGGGGGGGGGGGGGGGGGGGGGGGGGGGGGGGGGGGGGGGGGGGGGGGGGGGGGGGGGGGGGGGGGGGGGGGGGGGGGGGGGGGGGGGGGGGGGGGGGGGGGGGGGGGGGGGGGGGGGGGGGGGGGGGGGGGGGGGGGGGGGGGGGGGGGGGGGGGGGGGGGGGGGGGGGGGGGGGGGGGGGGGGGGGGGGGGGGGGGGGGGGGGGGGGGGGGGGGGGGGGGGGGGGGGGGGGGGGGGGGGGGGGGGGGGGGGGGGGGGGGGGGGGGGGGGGGGGGGGGGGGGGGGGGGGGGGGGGGGGGGGGGGGGGGGGGGGGGGGGGGGGGGGGGGGGGGGGGGGGGGGGGGGGGGGGGGGGGGGGGGGGGGGGGGGGGGGGGGGGGGGGGGGGGGGGGGGGGGGGGGGGGGGGGGGGGGGGGGGGGGGGGGGGGGGGGGGGGGGGGGGGGGGGGGGGGGGGGGGGGGGGGGGGGGGGGGGGGGGGGGGGGGGGGGGGGGGGGGGGGGGGGGGGGGGGGGGGGGGGGGGGGGGGGGGGGGGGGGGGGGGGGGGGGGGGGGGGGGGGGGGGGGGGGGGGGGGGGGGGGGGGGGGGGGGGGGGGGGGGGGGGGGGGGGGGGGGGGGGGGGGGGGGGGGGGGGGGGGGGGGGGGGGGGGGGGGGGGGGGGGGGGGGGGGGGGGGGGGGGGGGGGGGGGGGGGGGGGGGGGGGGGGGGGGGGGGGGGGGGGGGGGGGGGGGGG
Organism: Thinopyrum obtusiflorum; assembly: GCA_036873465.1. Classification (NCBI taxonomy): domain Eukaryota; kingdom Viridiplantae; phylum Streptophyta; class Magnoliopsida; order Poales; family Poaceae; genus Thinopyrum; species Thinopyrum obtusiflorum. The sequence goes on from JAAAWM010008966.1 coordinate 13,291, forward strand.
GGGGGGGGGGGGGGGGGGGGGGGGGGGGGGGGGGGGGGGGGGGGGGGGGGGGGGGGGGGGGGGGGGGGGGGGGGGGGGGGGGGGGGGGGGGGGGGGGGGGGGGGGGGGGGGGGGGGGGGGGGGGGGGGGGGGGGGGGGGGGGGGGGGGGGGGGGGGGGGGGGGGGGGGGGGGGGGGGGGGGGGGGGGGGGGGGGGGGGGGGGGGGGGGGGGGGGGGGGGGGGGGGGGGGGGGGGGGGGGGGGGGGGGGGGGGGGGGGGGGGGGGGGGGGGGGGGGGGGGGGGGGGGGGGGGGGGGGGGGGGGGGGGGGGGGGGGGGGGGGGGGGGGGGGGGGGGGGGGGGGGGGGGGGGGGGGGGGGGGGGGGGGGGGGGGGGGGGGGGGGGGGGGGGGGGGGGGGGGGGGGGGGGGGGGGGGGGGGGGGGGGGGGGGGGGGGGGGGGGGGGGGGGGGGGGGGGGGGGGGGGGGGGGGGGGGGGGGGGGGGGGGGGGGGGGGGGGGGGGGGGGGGGGGGGGGGGGGGGGGGGGGGGGGGGGGGGGGGGGGGGGGGGGGGGGGGGGGGGGGGGGGGGGGGGGGGGGGGGGGGGGGGGGGGGGGGGGGGGGGGGGGGGGGGGGGGGGGGGGGGGGGGGGGGGGGGGGGGGGGGGGGGGGGGGGGGGGGGGGGGGGGGGGGGGGGGGGGGGGGGGGGGGGGGGGGGGGGGGGGGGGGGGGGGGGGGGGGGGGGGGGGGGGGGGGGGGGGGGGGGGGGGGGGGGGGGGGGGGGGGGGGGGGGGGGGGGGGGGGGGGGGGGGGGGGGGGGGGGGGGGGGGGGGGGGGGGGGGGGGGGGGGGGGGGGGGGGGGGGGGGGGGGGGGGGGGGGGGGGGGGGGGGGGGGGGGGGGGGGGGGGGGGGGGGGGGGGGGGGGGGGGGGGGGGGGGGGGGGGGGGGGGGGGGGGGGGGGGGGGGGGGGGGGGGGGGGGGGGGGGGGGGGGGGGGGGGGGGGGGGGGGGGGGGGGGGGGGGGGGGGGGGGGGGGGGGGGGGGGGGGGGGGGGGGGGGGGGGGGGGGGGGGGGGGGGGGGGGGGGGGGGGGGGGGGGGGGGGGGGGGGGGGGGGGGGGGGGGGGGGGGGGGGGGGGGGGGGGGGGGGGGGGGGGGGGGGGGGGGGGGGGGGGGGGGGGGGGGGGGGGGGGGGGGGGGGGGGGGGGGGGGGGGGGGGGGGGGGGGGGGGGGGGGGGGGGGGGGGGGGGGGGGGGGGGGGGGGGGGGGGGGGGGGGGGGGGGGGGGGGGGGGGGGGGGGGGGGGGGGGGGGGGGGGGGGGGGGGGGGGGGGGGGGGGGGGGGGGGGGGGGGGGGGGGGGGGGGGGGGGGGGGGGGGGGGGGGGGGGGGGGGGGGGGGGGGGGGGGGGGGGGGGGGGGGGGGGGGGGGGGGGGGGGGGGGGGGGGGGGGGGGGGGGGGGGGGGGGGGGGGGGGGGGGGGGGGGGGGGGGGGGGGGGGGGGGGGGGGGGGGGGGGGGGGGGGGGGGGGGGGGGGGGGGGGGGGGGGGGGGGGGGGGGGGGGGGGGGGGGGGGGGGGGGGGGGGGGGGGGGGGGGGGGGGGGGGGGGGGGGGGGGGGGGGGGGGGGGGGGGGGGGGGGGGGGGGGGGGGGGGGGGGGGGGGGGGGGGGGGGGGGGGGGGGGGGGGGGGGGGGGGGGGGGGGGGGGGGGGGGGGGGGGGGGGGGGGGGGGGGGGGGGGGGGGGGGGGGGGGGGGGGGGGGGGGGGGGGGGGGGGGGGGGGGGGGGGGGGGGGGGGGGGGGGGGGGGGGGGGGGGGGGGGGGGGGGGGGGGGGGGGGGGGGGGGGGGGGGGGGGGGGGGGGGGGGGGGGGGGGGGGGGGGGGGGGGGGGGGGGGGGGGGGGGGGGGGGGGGGGGGGGGGGGGGGGGGGGGGGGGGGGGGGGGGGGGGGGGGGGGGGGGGGGGGGGGGGGGGGGGGGGGGGGGGGGGGGGGGGGGGGGGGGGGGGGGGGGGGGGGGGGGGGGGGGGGGGGGGGGGGGGGGGGGGGGGGGGGGGGGGGGGGGGGGGGGGGGGGGGGGGGGGGGGGGGGGGGGGGGGGGGGGGGGGGGGGGGGGGGGGGGGGGGGGGGGGGGGGGGGGGGGGGGGGGGGGGGGGGGGGGGGGGGGGGGGGGGGGGGGGGGGGGGGGGGGGGGGGGGGGGGGGGGGGGGGGGGGGGGGGGGGGGGGGGGGGGGGGGGGGGGGGGGGGGGGGGGGGGGGGGGGGGGGGGGGGGGGGGGGGGGGGGGGGGGGGGGGGGGGGGGGGGGGGGGGGGGGGGGGGGGGGGGGGGGGGGGGGGGGGGGGGGGGGGGGGGGGGGGGGGGGGGGGGGGGGGGGGGGGGGGGGGGGGGGGGGGGGGGGGGGGGGGGGGGGGGGGGGGGGGGGGGGGGGGGGGGGGGGGGGGGGGGGGGGGGGGGGGGGGGGGGGGGGGGGGGGGGGGGGGGGGGGGGGGGGGGGGGGGGGGGGGGGGGGGGGGGGGGGGGGGGGGGGGGGGGGGGGGGGGGGGGGGGGGGGGGGGGGGGGGGGGGGGGGGGGGGGGGGGGGGGGGGGGGGGGGGGGGGGGGGGGGGGGGGGGGGGGGGGGGGGGGGGGGGGGGGGGGGGGGGGGGGGGGGGGGGGGGGGGGGGGGGGGGGGGGGGGGGGGGGGGGGGGGGGGGGGGGGGGGGGGGGGGGGGGGGGGGGGGGGGGGGGGGGGGGGGGGGGGGGGGGGGGGGGGGGGGGGGGGGGGGGGGGGGGGGGGGGGGGGGGGGGGGGGGGGGGGGGGGGGGGGGGGGGGGGGGGGGGGGGGGGGGGGGGGGGGGGGGGGGGGGGGGGGGGGGGGGGGGGGGGGGGGGGGGGGGGGGGGGGGGGGGGGGGGGGGGGGGGGGGGGGGGGGGGGGGGGGGGGGGGGGGGGGGGGGGGGGGGGGGGGGGGGGGGGGGGGGGGGGGGGGGGGGGGGGGGGGGGGGGGGGGGGGGGGGGGGGGGGGGGGGGGGGGGGGGGGGGGGGGGGGGGGGGGGGGGGGGGGGGGGGGGGGGGGGGGGGGGGGGGGGGGGGGGGGGGGGGGGGGGGGGGGGGGGGGGGGGGGGGGGGGGGGGGGGGGGGGGGGGGGGGGGGGGGGGGGGGGGGGGGGGGGGGGGGGGGGGGGGGGGGGGGGGGGGGGGGGGGGGGGGGGGGGGGGGGGGGGGGGGGGGGGGGGGGGGGGGGGGGGGGGGGGGGGGGGGGGGGGGGGGGGGGGGGGGGGGGGGGGGGGGGGGGGGGGGGGGGGGGGGGGGGGGGGGGGGGGGGGGGGGGGGGGGGGGGGGGGGGGGGGGGGGGGGGGGGGGGGGGGGGGGGGGGGGGGGGGGGGGGGGGGGGGGGGGGGGGGGGGGGGGGGGGGGGGGGGGGGGGGGGGGGGGGGGGGGGGGGGGGGGGGGGGGGGGGGGGGGGGGGGGGGGGGGGGGGGGGGGGGGGGGGGGGGGGGGGGGGGGGGGGGGGGGGGGGGGGGGGGGGGGGGGGGGGGGGGGGGGGGGGGGGGGGGGGGGGGGGGGGGGGGGGGGGGGGGGGGGGGGGGGGGGGGGGGGGGGGGGGGGGGGGGGGGGGGGGGGGGGGGGGGGGGGGGGGGGGGGGGGGGGGGGGGGGGGGGGGGGGGGGGGGGGGGGGGGGGGGGGGGGGGGGGGGGGGGGGGGGGGGGGGGGGGGGGGGGGGGGGGGGGGGGGGGGGGGGGGGGGGGGGGGGGGGGGGGGGGGGGGGGGGGGGGGGGGGGGGGGGGGGGGGGGGGGGGGGGGGGGGGGGGGGGGGGGGGGGGGGGGGGGGGGGGGGGGGGGGGGGGGGGGGGGGGGGGGGGGGGGGGGGGGGGGGGGGGGGGGGGGGGGGGGGGGGGGGGGGGGGGGGGGGGGGGGGGGGGGGGGGGGGGGGGGGGGGGGGGGGGGGGGGGGGGGGGGGGGGGCATACCCTATTCACTAGACCCGAATCCATAAATGCATAACTGATGGCAGCTTCGATAACTGTCATTGGCATACCGCATACCTATACGTCCAGTCAAGGTTCGGGATCGAGGGAAAGACACATGTGCATGACATGACAAAACGTGATATTTCACTGTGTTCAGTAACTCGTTCCCTCACTACAAAGAAACCCTTCATCTAGTTGACTTGAACCCGATTCAACTCAACTCGATTTCGGTTTTTGAATAAATCCCTGATGGACGGAAGGGAGCGGGGGCCTGCTCCCTTCCTATGAAAGACCCGAGCTTACTGGGATGATACCCCTTGAGGGGGGGATCATTCAAGTAAGGGAGGGAATACACGCGCACACGCATCCGCGTGTGCGCTCGCGCGTAATAGAACGCGTGCGCATGCGCGCACCAATAGATCACGTGCGCATACGCATGCGCACATCACCCGCGCGTGCACGTGCGCGTGCACGGCGAGGGACAATACTAGTTATGCTTACAGAAATGCGATATTTCGCATTTCAAATCGGTTTAGGTGTCAAAGTACCTAAACCTCACTAAACCTATGCTATAGCTTCGAAAATAGGCCTTCTCGGCCTTTTTTCTCAATACACGTATCCCCGTACACGTGACACCGGTGTAAACACCGCTAACTCTTCCTAACAACGGGACTAGCCTCCTTACAACAAGAACCTCCGCAGTTTCCTTTACTCCGATAAGTACTCCCTTCCCAAGGAAGTACTTATCTCACTTCCACGAAAACATTCAACATTAGTTTTCCTTTGCTCCGAGGAATCCTACCTTCCCCAAAGGTAGAATCCCTCTCACTTTAAAACACTAGGGTTTTGGGTACTAAAAAAACGAGTGGTTTCCGGGCTCGCCTCTTCGAGGGGCCTCCGCTCGTGGACAACCTCGCTCCGGGTCTTACCCACCCTCGAGTCCAATCTCGGGTGGGCGCTTAGGCATACCCTATTCACTAGACCCGAATCCATAAATGCATAACTGATGGCAGCTTCGATAACTGTCATTGGCATACCGCATACCTATACGTCCAGTCAAGGTTCGG
>JAAAWM010008967.1:0-18271 GCA_036873465.1 Thinopyrum obtusiflorum
ATGGAGACTATGATTCCCCCACAAGTCGGGATGAGACTCCAGACGAAAAAAAGGAGAAAGGCCAAAGAAAAAAAAAGAGAATGCCCAAAAAAAAAGAAAAAAAATGAGAGAAAAGAGAGAAGGGACAATGTTACTATCCTTTTACCACACTTGTGCTTCAAAGTAGCACCATGATCTTCATGATAGAGAGTCTCCTATGTTGTCACTTTCATATACTAGTGGGAGTTTTTCATTATAGAACTTGGCTTGTATATTCCAATGATGGGCTTCCTCAAATGCCCTAGGTCTTCGTGAGCAAGCGAGTTGGATGCACACCCACTTAGTTTCTTTTGTTGAGCTTTCATACACTTATAGCTCTAGTGCATCCGTTGCATGGCAATCCCTACTCACTCACATTGATATCTATTAATGGGCATCTCCATAGCCCGTTGATACGCCTAGTTGATGTGAGACTATCTTCTCCACAACCACCATTCTATTCCACCTATAGTGCTATATCCATGGCTCAAGCTCATGTATTGCATGGAGATTGAAAAAGTTTGAGAACATCAAAAGTATGAAACAATTACTTGGCTTGTCATCGGGGTTGTGCATGATTAAATACTTTGTGTGATGAAGATAGAGCATAGCCAGACTATATGATTTTGTAGGGATAACTTTCTTTGGCCATGTTATTTTGAGAAGACATCATTGCTTTGTTAGTATGCTTGAAGTATTATTATTTTTATGTCAATATTAAACTTTTATCTTGAATCTTTCGGATCTGAATATTCATACCACAAATAAGAGAATTACATTGAAAATTATGCTAAGTAGCATTCCACATCAAAAATTCTATTTTTATCATTTACCTACTCGAGGACGAGCAGGAATTAAGCTTGGGGATGCTTGATACGTCTCCAACGTATCTATAATTTTTGATTGTTCCATGCTATTATATATTCTGTTTTGGATGTTTAATGGGCTTATTTATACACTTTTATATTATTTTTGGGACTAACCTATTAACCGGAGGCCCAGCCCAAATTGCTGTTTTTTTGCCTATTTCTGTGTTTCGCAGAAAAAGAATATCAAACGGAGTCCAAACGGAATGAAACCTTCGGGAACGTGATTTTCGGAACAAACGTGATCCAGAGGACTTGGAGTGGACGTCAAGCAACAGACGAGGAAGCCACGAGGTAGGGGGGCGCGCCCTCCACCCTCGTCGGCCCCTCGTGGCTCCACCGAGCTACTTCTTCCTCCTATATATACCTATGTACCCCCAAACCATCAGACACGGAGCCAAAACCCTATTTCCACCGCCACAACCTTCTGTACCTGTGAGATCCCATCTTGGGGCCTTTTTCGGCGCTCCGCCGAAGGGGGCATTGATCACGGAGGGCTTCTGGGGGGGGGGGGGGGGGGGGGGGGGGGGGGGGGGGGGGGGGGGGGGGGGGGGGGGGGGGGGGGGGGGGGGGGGGGGGGGGGGGGGGGGGGGGGGGGGGGGGGGGGGGGGGGGGGGGGGGGGGGGGGGGGGGGGGGGGGGGGGGGGGGGGGGGGGGGGGGGGGGGGGGGGGGGGGGGGGGGGGGGGGGGGGGGGGGGGGGGGGGGGGGGGGGGGGGGGGGGGGGGGGGGGGGGGGGGGGGGGGGGGGGGGGGGGGGGGGGGGGGGGGGGGGGGGGGGGGGGGGGGGGGGGGGGGGGGGGGGGGGGGGGGGGGGGGGGGGGGGGGGGGGGGGGGGGGGGGGGGGGGGGGGGGGGGGGGGGGGGGGGGGGGGGGGGGGGGGGGGGGGGGGGGGGGGGGGGGGGGGGGGGGGGGGGGGGGGGGGGGGGGGGGGGGGGGGGGGGGGGGGGGGGGGGGGGGGGGGGGGGGGGGGGGGGGGGGGGGGGGGGGGGGGGGGGGGGGGGGGGGGGGGGGGGGGGGGGGGGGGGGGGGGGGGGGGGGGGGGGGGGGGGGGGGGGGGGGGGGGGGGGGGGGGGGGGGGGGGGGGGGGGGGGGGGGGGGGGGGGGGGGGGGGGGGGGGGGGGGGGGGGGGGGGGGGGGGGGGGGGGGGGGGGGGGGGGGGGGGGGGGGGGGGGGGGGGGGGGGGGGGGGGGGGGGGGGGGGGGGGGGGGGGGGGGGGGGGGGGGGGGGGGGGGGGGGGGGGGGGGGGGGGGGGGGGGGGGGGGGGGGGGGGGGGGGGGGGGGGGGGGGGGGGGGGGGGGGGGGGGGGGGGGGGGGGGGGGGGGGGGGGGGGGGGGGGGGGGGGGGGGGGGGGGGGGGGGGGGGGGGGGGGGGGGGGGGGGGGGGGGGGGGGGGGGGGGGGGGGGGGGGGGGGGGGGGGGGGGGGGGGGGGGGGGGGGGGGGGGGGGGGGGGGGGGGGGGGGGGGGGGGGGGGGGGGGGGGGGGGGGGGGGGGGGGGGGGGGGGGGGGGGGGGGGGGGGGGGGGGGGGGGGGGGGGGGGGGGGGGGGGGGGGGGGGGGGGGGGGGGGGGGGGGAATTTTGCTTCTAGAAATCTTTTAGATTCGGCCGCGGGAGGCACTTTTATGGAGATCACTTTAGGAGAAGCAACTAAACTCCTAGATAATATTATGGTTAATTATTCTCAATGGCACACTGAAAGATCTACTAGTAAAAAGGTCCATGCGATTGAAGAAATTAATGTTTTGAGTGGAAAGATGGATGAACTTATGAAATTGTTTGCTATTAAAAGTGTTTCTTCTGATCCTAATGATATGCCTTTATCTACTTTGATTGAGAATAATAATGAATCTATGGATGTGAATTTTGTTGGTAGGAATAATTTTGGTAACAACACGTATAGAGGAAACTTTAATCCTAGGCCGTTCCCTAGTAATTCCTCTAATAATTATGGTAATTCCTACAACAATCCTTATGGAAATTTTAATAAGTTGCCCTCTGATTTTGAGACTAGTGTTAAAGAGTTTATGAATTCACAAAAGAATTTCAATACTTTGCTTGAAGAAAAATTGCTTAAGGTTGACGAATTGGCTAGGAACATGGATAGAATTTCTCTTGATGTTGATTCTTTGAAGCTTAGATCTATTCCACCTAAGCATGATATCAATGAGTCTCTCAAAGCCATGAGAATTTCCATTGATGAGTGCAAAGAAAGAACCACTAGGATACGTGCTAAGAAAGATTGCTTTGTGAAGGCGTGTTCTTCTAGTTTTTATGAGAATAAAGATGAAGATCTAAAAGTTATTGATGTGTCTCCTATTAAATCTTTGTTTTGCAATATGAATCTTGATAATGATGGGACTGGAGATGAGTCAACTTTAGTTAAAAGGCATCCCAAAAATTCAGAGTTTTCAGATCTTGATGCAAAAATTGGTAAAAGTGGGATTGAAGAGGTTAAAACTTTAGATAGCAATGAACCCACTATTTTGGATTTCAAGGAATTTAATTATGATAATTGCTCTTTGATAGATTGTATTTCCTTGTTGCAATCCATGCTAAATTCTCCTCATGCTTATAGCCAAAATAAAGCCTTTATTAAACATATCGTTGATGCTTTGATGCAATCTTAGGAAGAAAAACTTGAGTTGGAAGTTTCTATCCCTAGAAAACTTTATGATGAGTGGGAACCTACAATTAAAATTAAAATTAAAGATCATGAATGCTATGCTTTGTGTGATTTGGGTGCTAGTGTTTCCACGATCCCAAAAACTTTGTGTGATTTGCTAGGTTTCCGTGAATTTGATGATTGTTCTTTAAACCTGCATCTTGCGGATTCTACTATCAAGAAACCCATGGGAAGAATTAATGATGTTCTTATTGTTGCAAATAGGAACTATGTGCCCATAGATTTTATTGTTCTTGATATAGATTGCAATCCTTCATGTCCTATTATTCTTGGTAGACCTTTCCTTAGAACGATTGGTGCAATTATTGATATGAAGGAAGGGAATATTAGATTCCAATTTCTGTTAAGGAAAGGCATGGAACACTTCCCTAGAAAGAAGATTAAATTACCTTATTAATCTATTATGAGAGCCACTTATGGATTGCCTACCAAAGATGGCAATACTTAGATCTATCCTTGCTTTTATGCCTAGCTAGGGCGTTAAACGATAGCGCTTGTTGGGAGGCAACCCAATTTTATTTTAATTTTCTTGCTTTTTTTTATGTTTAGTAATAAATCTTTGATCTAGCCTCTTGTTAGATGTGTTTTTATGTTTTAATTAGTGTTTGTGCCAAGTTAAACCTATAGGATCTTCTTGGATGATAGTTATTTGATCTTCCTGAAAATTCCAGAAACTTTCTGTTCACGAAAACAATTGTTTGAAATCACCAGAACGTGATAAAATACTTATTCCAATTGCAGTAGATAAATAAACAAATTATATAGTCCTTCCTATTTTGGTACATTTTTCTGAGTTCCATAAGTTTGCGTTTGATACAGATTACTACAGACTGTTCTGTTTTTGACAGATTCTGGGGGGGGGGGGGGGGGGGGGGGGGGGGGGGGGGGGGGGGGGGGGGGGGGGGGGGGGGGGGGGGGGGGGGGGGGGGGGGGGGGGGGGGGGGGGGGGGGGGGGGGGGGGGGGGGGGGGGGGGGGGGGGGGGGGGGGGGGGGGGGGGGGGGGGGGGGGGGGGGGGGGGGGGGGGGGGGGGGGGGGGGGGGGGGGGGGGGGGGGGGGGGGGGGGGGGGGGGGGGGGGGGGGGGGGGGGGGGGGGGGGGGGGGGGGGGGGGGGGGGGGGGGGGGGGGGGGGGGGGGGGGGGGGGGGGGGGGGGGGGGGGGGGGGGGGGGGGGGGGGGGGGGGGGGGGGGGGGGGGGGGGGGGGGGGGGGGGGGGGGGGGGGGGGGGGGGGGGGGGGGGGGGGGGGGGGGGGGGGGGGGGGGGGGGGGGGGGGGGGGGGGGGGGGGGGGGGGGGGGGGGGGGGGGGGGGGGGGGGGGGGGGGGGGGGGGGGGGGGGGGGGGGGGGGGGGGGGGGGGGGGGGGGGGGGGGGGGGGGGGGGGGGGGGGGGGGGGGGGGGGGGGGGGGGGGGGGGGGGGGGGGGGGGGGGGGGGGGGGGGGGGGGGGGGGGGGGGGGGGGGGGGGGGGGGGGGGGGGGGGGGGGGGGGGGGGGGGGGGGGGGGGGGGGGGGGGGGGGGGGGGGGGGGGGGGGGGGGGGGGGGGGGGGGGGGGGGGGGGGGGGGGGGGGGGGGGGGGGGGGGGGGGGGGGGGGGGGGGGGGGGGGGGGGGGGGGGGGGGGGGGGGGGGGGGGGGGGGGGGGGGGGGGGGGGGGGGGGGGGGGGGGGGGGGGGGGGGGGGGGGGGGGGGGGGGGGGGGGGGGGGGGGGGGGGGGGGGGGGGGGGGGGGGGGGGGGGGGGGGGGGGGGGGGGGGGGGGGGGGGGGGGGGGGGGGGGGGGGGGGGGGGGGGGGGGGGGGGGGGGGGGGGGGGGGGGGGGGGGGGGGGGGGGGGGGGGGGGGGGGGGGGGGGGGGGGGGGGGGGGGGGGGGGGGGGGGGGGGGGGGGGGGGGGGGGGGGGGGGGGGGGGGGGGGGGGGGGGGGGGGGGGGGGGGGGGGGGGGGGGGGGGGGGGGGGGGGGGGGGGGGGGGGGGGGGGGGGGGGGGGGGGGGGGGGGGGGGGGGGGGGGGGGGGGGGGGGGGGGGGGGGGGGGGGGGGGGGGGGGGGGGGGGGGGGGGGGGGGGGGGGGGGGGGGGGGGGGGGGGGGGGGGGGGGGGGGGGGGGGGGGGGGGGGGGGGGGGGGGGGGGGGGGGGGGGGGGGGGGGGGGGGGGGGGGGGGGGGGGGGGGGGGGGGGGGGGGGGGGGGGGGGGGGGGGGGGGGGGGGGGGGGGGGGGGGGGGGGGGGGGGGGGGGGGGGGGGGGGGGGGGGGGGGGGGGGGGGGGGGGGGGGGGGGGGGGGGGGGGGGGGGGGGGGGGGGGGGGGGGGGGGGGGGGGGGGGGGGGGGGGGGGGGGGGGGGGGGGGGGGGGGGGGGGGGGGGGGGGGGGGGGGGGGGGGGGGGGGGGGGGGGGGGGGGGGGGGGGGGGGGGGGGGGGGGGGGGGGGGGGGGGGGGGGGGGGGGGGGGGGGGGGGGGGGGGGGGGGGGGGGGGGGGGGGGGGGGGGGGGGGGGGGGGGGTATGGTGTTGATGTAGAAGCCCTCCGTGATCAATGCCCCCTCCGGCGGAGCGCATGAAAAGGCCCCAAGATGGGATCTCATGGGTACAGAAGGTTGCGGCGGTGGAAAGAGGGTTTTTGCTCCGTATCTGATGTTTTCAGGGTATATGGGTATATATAGGAGGAAGAAGTACGTCGGTGGAGCAACGTGGGCCCCACGAGGGTGGAGGGCGTGCCTGGGGGGTAGGCGCGCCCCCCTGCCTCGTGCTCTCCTCGTTGATTGCTTTACGTAGACTCCAAGTCCTCTGGATCATGTTTGTTTCAAAAATCACGTTCCCGAAGGTTTCATTCCGTTTGGACTCCGTTTGATATCCTTTTTCTATGAAACACTGAAATAGGCAAAAAAAACAGCAATTCGGGCTGGGCCTCTTGTTAATAGGTTAGTCCCAAAAATAATGTAAAAGTGTATAGTAAAGCCCATTAAACATCCAAAACAGAATATAATATAGCATGAAACAATAAAAAATTATAGATACGTTGGAGACGTATCAAGCATCCCCAAGCTTAATTCATGCTCGTCCTCGAGTAGGTAAATGATAAAAACAGAATTTTTGATGTGGAATGCTACTTAGCATAATTTTCAATGTATTTCTCTTATTTGTGGTATGAATATTCAGATCCGAAAGATTCAAGACAAAAGTTTAATATTGACATAAAAATAATAATACTTCAAGCATACTAACTAAGCAATTATGTCTTCTTAAAATAACATGGCCAAAGAAAGTTATCCCTACAAAATCATATAGTCTGGCTATGCTCTATCTTCATCACACAAAGTATTTAATCATGCACAACCCCGATAACAAGCCAAGCAATTGTTTCATACTTTTGATGTTCTCAAACTTTTTCAATCTTCACGCAATACATGAGCGTGAGCCATGGACATAGCACTATATGTGGAATAGAATGGTGGTTGTGGAGAAGACAAAAAGGAGAAGATAGTCTCACATCAACTAGGCGTATCAACGGGCTATGGAGATGCCCATAAATAGATATCAATGTGAGTGAGTAGGGATTGCCATGCAACGGATGCACTATAGCTATAAGTATATGAAAGCTCAACAAAGAAACTAAGTGGGTATGCATCCAACTCGCTTGCTCACGAAGACCTAGGGCATTTTGAGGAAACCCATCATTGGAATATACAAGCCAAGTTCTATAATGAAAAATTCCCACTAGTATATGAAAGTGATATCATAGGAGACTCTCTATCATGAAGATCATGGTGCTACTTTGAAGCACAAGTGTGGTAAAAGGATAGTAGCATTGTCCCTTCTCTCTTTTCTCTCATTTTTTTTCTTTGGGCCTTTCTCTTTTTTTTATGGCCTCTTTTTTTTCTTTTTTTTCTTTTTCGTCCGGAATCTCATCCCGACTTGTGGGGGAATCATAGTCTCCATCATCCTTTCCTCACTTGGGACAATGCTCTAATAATGATGATCATCACACTTTTATTTACTTTACAACTCAAGAATTACAACTCAAAACTTAGAAAAAAATATGACTCTATGTGAATGCCTCCGGCGGTGTACCGAGATATGCAATGAATCAAGAGTGACATGTATGAAAGAATTATGAACGGTGGCTTTGCCACGAATACGATGTCAACTACATGATCATGCAAAGCAATATGACAATGATGGAGCGTGTCATAGTAAACGGAATGGTGGTAAGTTGCATGGCAATATATCTCGGAATGGCTATGGAAATGCCATGATAGGTAGGTATGGTGGCTGTTTTGAGGAAGGCATATGGTGGGTGTATGATATCGGCGAAAAGTGCGCGGTATTAGAGAGGCTAGCAATGGTGGAAGGAAGAAAGTGCGTATAATCCATGGACTCAAAATTAGTCATAAAGAACTCATATACTTGTTGCAAAAATCTACAAGTTATCAAAGCAAAGTATTACGCGCATGCTCCTAGGGGGATAGATTGGTAGGAAAAGACCATCGCTTGTCCCCGACCGCCACTCATAAGGAAGACAATCAATAAATAAATCATGCTCCGACTTCATCACATAACGGTTCACCATACATGCATGCTACGGGAATCACAAACTTTAACACAAGTATTTCTCAAATTCACAACTACTCAACTAGCATGACTCTAATATCACCATCTTCATATCTCAAAACAATTATCAAGCATCAAACTTCTCATAGTATTCAACACACTCATAAGAATTTTTTTTACAAATCTTGGATGCCTATCATAATTAAAGCAAATTACCATGCTGTTTTGTAGGACTCTCAAAATAATATAAGTGAAGCATGAGAGAACAATAGTTTCTATAAAACAAATCCACCACCGTGCTCTAAAAGATATAAGTGAAGCACTAGAGCAAAAACTATATAGCTCAAAAGATATAAGTGAAGCACATAGAGTATTCTAATAAATTCCGAATCATGTGTGTCTCTCTCAAAAGGTGTGTACAGCAAGGATGATTGTGGTAAACTAAAAATCAAAGACTCAAATCATACAAGACGCTCCAAGCAAAACACATATCATGTGGTGAATAAAAATATAGCTCCAAGTAAAGTTACCGATGGACGAAGACGAAAGAGGGGATGCCTTCCGGGGCATCCCCAAGCTTTGGCTTTTTGGTGTCCTTAGATTATCTTGGGGTTCCATAGGCATCCCTAAGCTTAGGCTCTTGCCACTCCTTGTTCCATAATCCATCAAATCTTTTACCCAAAACTTGAAAACTTCACAACACAAAACTCAACAGAAAATCTCGTGAGCTCTGTTAGCGAAAGAAAACAAAACACCACTTCAAGGTACTGTATTGAACTCATTATTTATTTATATTGGTGTTAAACCTACTGTATTCCAACTTTTCTATGGTTTGTAAACTCTTTTACTAACCATAGATTCATCAAAATAAGCAAACAACACACGAAAAACAGAATCTGTGAAAAACAGAACAGTCTGTAGTAATCTGTAACTAACGCAAACTTCTGGAACTCCAAAAATTCTAAAAAAATAGGACGACCTAAATAATTTGTTTATTGATCTTCTGCAATTGGAATAAGTATTTTATCACGTTCTGGTGATTTTTAACAATTGTTTTAGTGAACAGAAAGTTTCTGGAATTTTCAGCAAGATCAAATAACTATCATCCAAGAAGATCCTATAGGTTTAACTTGGCACAAACACTAATTAAAACATAAAAAAATCTAACCAGAGGCTAGATCAAAGATTTATTACTAAACATAAATAAAAGGCAAGAAAACTAAAATAAAATTGGGTTGCCTCCCAACAAGCGCTATGGTTTAACGCCCTTTTTAGCTAGGCATTGATAATTTTAATGATGCTCACATGAAAGACAAGAATTGAAGCACAAAGAGAGCATCATAAAACACGTGATAAACACATCTAAGTCTAACATACTTCCTATGCATAGGCATTTTATAAGCAGACAAATTATCATAGCAAGCAAAAATTAGCATATGCAAGGAAGAAGAAAGAGATGATAGCAATCTCAACATGACGAGAGGTAATTTAGTAAGATAAAAATTTCTACAACCATATTTTCCTCTCTCATAATAATTACATGTGGGATCATAATCAAATTCAACAAAATAGCTCTCACATAAAATATTTTCAACACGATCCACATGCATGCAAAGTTGACACTCTTCCAAAATAGTGGGATTAACATTAGCTAAAGTCATGACCTCTCCAAACCCACTTTTATCAAAAATACCATAAGATTGAACATTATCCAAATATGTGGGATCTAAAGTTGACACTCTTCCAAACCCACTTTCAATATTATGGCAAACACTATTATCAATCTCATATTCATCATGGGGCTTAAATAAAATTTCAAGATCATAAGAAGAATCACCCCAATCATGATCATTGCAACAAGTAGTAGACATAGCAAAACTAGCATCCCCAAGCTTAGGGTTTTGCATATAATTAGCACAATTGACATCAAGAGAATTTATAGTAAAATCATTGCAATCATGCTTTTTATCGAAGGAACTACCAAGTATGTGTGCAATAGCGACAATCTCATGTTTAACGTAAGGAACTATAGCAAATTCATCTTCATAAATATTGGCATCATGGCCATAAGGATAGCAAGCATCATGTTCATCAAGGGATATTTCAATCAAATCATCGGAATCATAATTATCTATAGATTCGTGCATATCATTATTTTCTTTAGAACCAACGGTCATTCTCTCAATAAATTCTTTGACATAGACATTATGAGCATAGTTTTCATAGCAATATTCGGGGGGGGGGGGGGGGGGGGGGGGGGGGGGGGGGGGGGGGGGGGGGGGGGGGGGGGGGGGGGGGGGGGGGGGGGGGGGGGGGGGGGGGGGGGGGGGGGGGGGGGGGGGGGGGGGGGGGGGGGGGGGGGGGGGGGGGGGGGGGGGGGGGGGGGGGGGGGGGGGGGGGGGGGGGGGGGGGGGGGGGGGGGGGGGGGGGGGGGGGGGGGGGGGGGGGGGGGGGGGGGGGGGGGGGGGGGGGGGGGGGGGGGGGGGGGGGGGGGGGGGGGGGGGGGGGGGGGGGGGGGGGGGGGGGGGGGGGGGGGGGGGGGGGGGGGGGGGGGGGGGGGGGGGGGGGGGGGGGGGGGGGGGGGGGGGGGGGGGGGGGGGGGGGGGGGGGGGGGGGGGGGGGGGGGGGGGGGGGGGGGGGGGGGGGGGGGGGGGGGGGGGGGGGGGGGGGGGGGGGGGGGGGGGGGGGGGGGGGGGGGGGGGGGGGGGGGGGGGGGGGGGGGGGGGGGGGGGGGGGGGGGGGGGGGGGGGGGGGGGGGGGGGGGGGGGGGGGGGGGGGGGGGGGGGGGGGGGGGGGGGGGGGGGGGGGGGGGGGGGGGGGGGGGGGGGGGGGGGGGGGGGGGGGGGGGGGGGGGGGGGGGGGGGGGGGGGGGGGGGGGGGGGGGGGGGGGGGGGGGGGGGGGGGGGGGGGGGGGGGGGGGGGGGGGGGGGGGGGGGGGGGGGGGGGGGGGGGGGGGGGGGGGGGGGGGGGGGGGGGGGGGGGGGGGGGGGGGGGGGGGGGGGGGGGGGGGGGGGGGGGGGGGGGGGGGGGGGGGGGGGGGGGGGGGGGGGGGGGGGGGGGGGGGGGGGGGGGGGGGGGGGGGGGGGGGGGGGGGGGGGGGGGGGGGGGGGGGGGGGGGGGGGGGGGGGGGGGGGGGGGGGGGGGGGGGGGGGGGGGGGGGGGGGGGGGGGGGGGGGGGGGGGGGGGGGGGGGGGGGGGGGGGGGGGGGGGGGGGGGGGGGGGGGGGGGGGGGGGGGGGGGGGGGGGGGGGGGGGGGGGGGGGGGGGGGGGGGGGGGGGGGGGGGGGGGGGGGGGGGGGGGGGGGGGGGGGGGGGGGGGGGGGGGGGGGGGGGGGGGGGGGGGGGGGGGGGGGGGGGGGGGGGGGGGGGGGGGGGGGGGGGGGGGGGGGGGGGGGGGGGGGGGGGGGGGGGGGGGGGGGGGGGGGGGGGGGGGGGGGGGGGGGGGGGGGGGGGGGGGGGGGGGGGGGGGGGGGGGGGGGGGGGGGGGGGGGGGGGGGGGGGGGGGGGGGGGGGGGGGGGGGGGGGGGGGGGGGGGGGGGGGGGGGGGGGGGGGGGGGGGGGGGGGGGGGGGGGGGGGGGGGGGGGGGGGGGGGGGGGGGGGGGGGGGGGGGGGGGGGGGGGGGGGGGGGGGGGGGGGGGGGGGGGGGGGGGGGGGGGGGGGGGGGGGGGGGGGGGGGGGGGGGGGGGGGGGGGGGGGGGGGGGGGGGGGGGGGGGGGGGGGGGGGGGGGGGGGGGGGGGGGGGGGGGGGGGGGGGGGGGGGGGGGGGGGGGGGGGGGGGGGGGGGGGGGGGGGGGGGGGGGGGGGGGGGGGGGGGGGGGGGGGGGGGGGGGGGGGGGGGGGGGGGGGGGGGGGGGGGGGGGGGGGGGGGGGGGGGGGGGGGGGGGGGGGGGGGGGGGGGGGGGGGGGGGGGGGGGGGGGGGGGGGGGGGGGGGGGGGGGGGGGGGGGGGGGGGGGGGGGGGGGGGGGGGGGGGGGGGGGGGGGGGGGGGGGGGGGGGGGGGGGGGGGGGGGGGGGGGGGGGGGGGGGGGGGGGGGGGGGGGGGGGGGGGGGGGGGGGGGGGGGGGGGGGGGGGGGGGGGGGGGGGGGGGGGGGGGGGGGGGGGGGGGGGGGGGGGGGGGGGGGGGGGGGGGGGGGGGGGGGGGGGGGGGGGGGGGGGGGGGGGGGGGGGGGGGGGGGGGGGGGGGGGGGGGGGGGGGGGGGGGGGGGGGGGGGGGGGGGGGGGGGGGGGGGGGGGGGGGGGGGGGGGGGGGGGGGGGGGGGGGGGGGGGGGGGGGGGGGGGGGGGGGGGGGGGGGGGGGGGGGGGGGGGGGGGGGGGGGGGGGGGGGGGGGGGGGGGGGGGGGGGGGGGGGGGGGGGGGGGGGGGGGGGGGGGGGGGGGGGGGGGGGGGGGGGGGGGGGGGGGGGGGGGGGGGGGGGGGGGGGGGGGGGGGGGGGGGGGGGGGGGGGGGGGGGGGGGGGGGGGGGGGGGGGGGGGGGGGGGGGGGGGGGGGGGGGGGGGGGGGGGGGGGGGGGGGGGGGGGGGGGGGGGGGGGGGGGGGGGGGGGGGGGGGGGGGGGGGGGGGGGGGGGGGGGGGGGGGGGGGGGGGGGGGGGGGGGGGGGGGGGGGGGGGGGGGGGGGGGGGGGGGGGGGGGGGGGGGGGGGGGGGGGGGGGGGGGGGGGGGGGGGGGGGGGGGGGGGGGGGGGGGGGGGGGGGGGGGGGGGGGGGGGGGGGGGGGGGGGGGGGGGGGGGGGGGGGGGGGGGGGGGGGGGGGGGGGGGGGGGGGGGGGGGGGGGGGGGGGGGGGGGGGGGGGGGGGGGGGGGGGGGGGGGGGGGGGGGGGGGGGGGGGGGGGGGGGGGGGGGGGGGGGGGGGGGGGGGGGGGGGGGGGGGGGGGGGGGGGGGGGGGGGGGGGGGGGGGGGGGGGGGGGGGGGGGGGGGGGGGGGGGGGGGGGGGGGGGGGGGGGGGGGGGGGGGGGGGGGGGGGGGGGGGGGGGGGGGGGGGGGGGGGGGGGGGGGGGGGGGGGGGGGGGGGGGGGGGGGGGGGGGGGGGGGGGGGGGGGGGGGGGGGGGGGGGGGGGGGGGGGGGGGGGGGGGGGGGGGGGGGGGGGGGGGGGGGGGGGGGGGGGGGGGGGGGGGGGGGGGGGGGGGGGGGGGGGGGGGGGGGGGGGGGGGGGGGGGGGGGGGGGGGGGGGGGGGGGGGGGGGGGGGGGGGGGGGGGGGGGGGGGGGGGGGGGGGGGGGGGGGGGGGGGGGGGGGGGGGGGGGGGGGGGGGGGGGGGGGGGGGGGGGGGGGGGGGGGGGGGGGGGGGGGGGGGGGGGGGGGGGGGGGGGGGGGGGGGGGGGGGGGGGGGGGGGGGGGGGGGGGGGGGGGGGGGGGGGGGGGGGGGGGGGGGGGGGGGGGGGGGGGGGGGGGGGGGGGGGGGGGGGGGGGGGGGGGGGGGGGGGGGGGGGGGGGGGGGGGGGGGGGGGGGGGGGGGGGGGGGGGGGGGGGGGGGGGGGGGGGGGGGGGGGGGGGGGGGGGGGGGGGGGGGGGGGGGGGGGGGGGGGGGGGGGGGGGGGGGGGGGGGGGGGGGGGGGGGGGGGGGGGGGGGGGGGGGGGGGGGGGGGGGGGGGGGGGGGGGGGGGGGGGGGGGGGGGGGGGGGGGGGGGGGGGGGGGGGGGGGGGGGGGGGGGGGGGGGGGGGGGGGGGGGGGGGGGGGGGGGGGGGGGGGGGGGGGGGGGGGGGGGGGGGGGGGGGGGGGGGGGGGGGGGGGGGGGGGGGGGGGGGGGGGGGGGGGGGGGGGGGGGGGGGGGGGGGGGGGGGGGGGGGGGGGGGGGGGGGGGGGGGGGGGGGGGGGGGGGGGGGGGGGGGGGGGGGGGGGGGGGGGGGGGGGGGGGGGGGGGGGGGGGGGGGGGGGGGGGGGGGGGGGGGGGGGGGGGGGGGGGGGGGGGGGGGGGGGGGGGGGGGGGGGGGGGGGGGGGGGGGGGGGGGGGGGGGGGGGGGGGGGGGGGGGGGGGGGGGGGGGGGGGGGGGGGGGGGGGGGGGGGGGGGGGGGGGGGGGGGGGGGGGGGGGGGGGGGGGGGGGGGGGGGGGGGGGGGGGGGGGGGGGGGGGGGGGGGGGGGGGGGGGGGGGGGGGGGGGGGGGGGGGGGGGGGGGGGGGGGGGGGGGGGGGGGGGGGGGGGGGGGGGGGGGGGGGGGGGGGGGGGGGGGGGGGGGGGGGGGGGGGGGGGGGGGGGGGGGGGGGGGGGGGGGGGGGGGGGGGGGGGGGGGGGGGGGGGGGGGGGGGGGGGGGGGGGGGGGGGGGGGGGGGGGGGGGGGGGGGGGGGGGGGGGGGGGGGGGGGGGGGGGGGGGGGGGGGGGGGGGGGGGGGGGGGGGGGGGGGGGGGGGGGGGGGGGGGGGGGGGGGGGGGGGGGGGGGGGGGGGGGGGGGGGGGGGGGGGGGGGGGGGGGGGGGGGGGGGGGGGGGGGGGGGGGGGGGGGGGGGGGGGGGGGGGGGGGGGGGGGGGGGGGGGGGGGGGGGGGGGGGGGGGGGGGGGGGGGGGGGGGGGGGGGGGGGGGGGGGGGGGGGGGGGGGGGGGGGGGGGGGGGGGGGGGGGGGGGGGGGGGGGGGGGGGGGGGGGGGGGGGGGGGGGGGGGGGGGGGGGGGGGGGGGGGGGGGGGGGGGGGGGGGGGGGGGGGGGGGGGGGGGGGGGGGGGGGGGGGGGGGGGGGGGGGGGGGGGGGGGGGGGGGGGGGGGGGGGGGGGGGGGGGGGGGGGGGGGGGGGGGGGGGGGGGGGGGGGGGGGGGGGGGGGGGGGGGGGGGGGGGGGGGGGGGGGGGGGGGGGGGGGGGGGGGGGGGGGGGGGGGGGGGGGGGGGGGGGGGGGGGGGGGGGGGGGGGGGGGGGGGGGGGGGGGGGGGGGGGGGGGGGGGGGGGGGGGGGGGGGGGGGGGGGGGGGGGGGGGGGGGGGGGGGGGGGGGGGGGGGGGGGGGGGGGAAATAAGCAAACAACACACGAAAAACAGAATCTGTCAAAAACAGAACAGTCTTTAGTAATCTGTAACTAACGCAAATTTCTGTAACTCAGAAAAATCTACCAAAATAGGAATACCTAGACAATTTGTTTATTGATCTACTAAAATTGGAATCAATATTTTATCACGTTCTGGTGATTTTTAACAATTGTTTTCGTGAACAGAAAGTTTCTGGAATTTTCAGCAAGATCAAATAACTATCATCCAAGAAGATCTTATAGGTTTTACTTGGCACAAACACTAATTAAAACATAAAAACAAATCTAACCAGAGGCTAGATAAAATATTTATTGAATAACATCAAGGAAAAATATTGGGTTGTCTCCCAACAAGCGCTTTTCTTTAAAGCCTTTTTAGCTAGGCATTGAGATTTCAGTGATGCTCACATGAAAGACAAGAATTGAAGCACAAAGAGAGCATCATGTAGCATGTTAAAAACACATCTGAGTCTAACATACTTCCTATGCATAGGCATCTTATAGGCAAACAAATTAGCATAGCAAGCAAAAACTAGCATATGCAAGGAAGCGGAAAGAAACAATAGCAATCTCAACATACCGAGAGGTAATTTATTATCATGAAAATTTCTACAACCATATTTTCCTCTCTCATAATAATTACATGTGGGATCATAAGCAAATTCAACAAAATAGCTATCACATAAAATATTTTCAACACGATCCACATGCATGCAAAGTTGACACTCTTCCAAAATAGTGGGATTAACATTAACTAAAGTCATGACCTCTCCAAACCCACTTTTCTCAAAAATTTCATAAGATTGAACATTCTCCAAATATGTGGGATCTAAAGTTGACACTCTTCCAAACCCACTTTCAATATTATTGCAAGCATCATTATCAATCTCATATTCATCATGGGGCTTAAATAAATTTTCAAGCTCATTAGAAGAATCACCCCAATCATGATCATTGCAACAAGTAGTAGACATAGCAAAACTAGCATCCCCAAGCTTAGGGTTTTGCATATTATTAGCACAATTGGCATCAAGAGAATTTATAGTAAAATCATTGCAATCATGCTTTTTATTCAAAGAGCTATCGTGAATCTCTTCATAAATTTCTTCATCACAATTTTCAGATTCACGAATTTCAAGCAAAACTTCATAAAGATAATCTAGTGCACAAAACTCACTAGCAATTGGTCCCTCATAATTGGATCTCTAAAAAAGATTAGCAAGCGGATGAGGATCCATAGATCTTAGGTTCTCTGTTTAGCAATAAATAATCAACTATTCCAACCAAACAAGCAAACGAGCCAAGTAAGACATCAAAGCAAACGAAAAAGACGAACAGAAGAAGGGCGAATAAAACGGCAAGGGTGAAGTGGGGGAGAGGAAAACGAGAGGCAAATGGCAAATAATGTAATGCGAGGGATAAGAGTTTGTGATGGGTACTTGGTATGTCTTGACTTGTGCGTAGACTCCCCGGCAATGGTGCCAGAAATCCTTCTTGCTACCTCTTGAGCACTACGTTGGTTTTCCCTTGAAGAGGAAAGGGTGATGCAGTAAAGTAGCGTAAGTATTTCCCTCAGTTTTTGAGAACCATGGTATCAATCCAGTAGGAGACCACGCGCAAGACCCACGCACCTACACAAACAAATAAGAACCTCGCAACCAACGCGATAAAGGGGTTATCAATCCCTTCACGGTCACTTACGAGAGTGAGATCTGATAGGGGGGGGGGGGGGGGGGGGGGGGGGGGGGGGGGGGGGGGGGGGGGGGGGGGGGGGGGGGGGGGGGGGGGGGGGGGGGGGGGGGGGGGGGGGGGGGGGGGGGGGGGGGGGGGGGGGGGGGGGGGGGGGGGGGGGGGGGGGGGGGGGGGGGGGGGGGGGGGGGGGGGGGGGGGGGGGGGGGGGGGGGGGGGGGGGGGGGGGGGGGGGGGGGGGGGGGGGGGGGGGGGGGGGGGGGGGGGGGGGGGGGGGGGGGGGGGGGGGGGGGGGGGGGGGGGGGGGAATGAAAAGCATGATTGCAATGATGTTATTATAAATTCTATTAATGTCAATTATGTTAATGATATGCAAAACCCCAAGCTTGGGGATGCTAGTTTTGCTATGTCCACTACTTGTTGCAGTGATCATGATTGGGGTGATTCTTCTTATGATCTTGAAAATTTACTTAAGCCTCATGATGAATATGTTTGCTATAATATTAAAAGTGGGTTTGGAAGAGTGTCAACTTTAGGAATTAATGATCCCACTACTTTGGAGAATGTTCAATCTTATGAAATTTTTGATAAAAGTGGGTTTGGAGAGGTCATGACTTTATTTGATGATAGTCCCACTATTTTGGAAGAGTGTCAACTTTGCATGCTTGTGGATCATGTTGAGAATATTTTATGTGATAATTATATTATTGAATTTGATTATGATCATACATGTAATTATTATGAGAGAGGAAATTTGGTTGTAGAAATTTTCATGTTACTAAATTACCTCTCGTTATGTTGAGATTGCTATTGTTTCTTTCTTCTTTGCATATGCTAGCATTTGCTTGCCTTGATAATTTGTTTGCCTATAAGATTCCTATGCATAGGAAGTATGTTAGACTTAGATGTGTTTTTTGCGTACTTTATGATGCTCTCTTTGTGCTTCAATTCTTGTCTTTCATGTGAGCATCATTGGGGGGGGGGGGGCCTAGCTAAAAGGCTTTAAAGAAAAGCGCTTGTTGGGAGACAACCCAATATTTATCTTTGCTGTTTTTCAATAAATAATTCATCTAGCCTCTGGTTAGATGTGTTTTTGTGTTTTAATTAGTGTGTGTGCCAAGTAAGACCTTTGGGATGGCTTACGGTGATAGTTGATTTGATCCTGCTGAAAAACAGAAACTTTTGCGCCCAGTCCCAGAATTGTTTAAATTCACTGGAGTGAGTAAAAACTCTGAAATTTTTAAAAAAGATTTATATACAAATTTTCTATGTTGTCCTAATTTTTCAGAATTTTTGGAGTTACATAAGTATTAGAACAATTCGGATCTTCGCAGACTATTCTGTTTTTGACAGATTCTGTTTTCTATGCGTTGTTTGCTTATTTTGATGAATCTATGGGTAGTATCGGGCGGTATGAACCATGGAAAAGTTGGAATACAGTATATATTACACCAATATAAATAAATAATGAGTTCAAAACAGTACTAAAAGTGGTGATTTATTTTCTTATACTAACGGAGCTTATGAGATTTTCTGTT
>JAAAWM010008968.1:0-18277 GCA_036873465.1 Thinopyrum obtusiflorum
ACCATGCCCAAGTTTGATGGTGGATCTGATCCAGAAAGTTATCTCACATGGGAATTGAAAGTTGACAAGATTTTCCGCATGCGCAACTACTCTGAAGAGAAGAAATTAGCAATGGCCTCACTTGAGTTTGAAGACTATGCTCTAATTTGGTGGGAGCAAGTTCAGATTCAGCGAGAAGAAGAAGGAGAGCCTGCTGTTGCTACATGGACAGAAATGAAAAGAGAGATGAGGGCAAGATTTGTCCCAAGGCATTATAGACGTGACATCTTTGATAAGCTCCAGAATTTGAGGCAAGGAAAGTTATCAGTTGAGGAGTATCATAAGGAGATGGAGAAGGCAATGATAAGAGCCAACATACATGAAGATGAGGAGCAGCCCATGGCAAGGTTCCTCTATGGGCTGAATCCTAATGTTAAACGAGTGGTTGATTTGCAGCCATATCATAATGTAGTAGAGCTGGTACATCTTGCTTCTAAGGCTGAACGTCAATTGCAAGAAGACTCGAAGCAAAACAGAACTACGTCCTTCACAGCTCGAGCTACATCAAGTTGGAGTAAGTTTATACCTCAATTCAACATTGTCGAGGTATTATGACTAGTTCTGGTGGTGGAAATCAGCCCCATGCACGTGCAGCCACGAGCAGAAAGGATGCATAAAATTTGAAGGAGAAGGATGCATCAAATTTGAAGCAGAAGGGGTATATATGTGCAGCGATGCATCATATGCCACAAAGCTAAGTCTAAACTGAACTCCCATGGTTTATATACTCCCCTGCCTGTTCCA
Organism: Thinopyrum obtusiflorum; assembly: GCA_036873465.1. Lineage (NCBI taxonomy): Eukaryota > Viridiplantae > Streptophyta > Magnoliopsida > Poales > Poaceae > Thinopyrum > Thinopyrum obtusiflorum. The sequence goes on from JAAAWM010008968.1 coordinate 784, forward strand.
AATGCTCCTTGGGAAGATATTAGCATGGATTTTGTTTTAGGACTGCCTAGGACTAAGAGGGGGAGGATTCAGTTTCTGTTGTGGTTGATAGGTTCTCAAAAATGGCACACTTCATTCCATGCCACAAGAACGACGATGCTTCACATGTTGCTGATTTGTTTTTCAGGGAAGTTGTTCGCTTGCATGGAATGCCAAGGACTATTGTTTCGGATTGAGATGTGAAGTTCATGAGCTACTTTTGGAAAACATTGTGGGCAAAATTAGGAACCAAGTTGCTATTTTCAACAACGTGTCACCCCCAAACTGATGGGCAAACAGAGGTAGTGAACCGCACACTCTTAGCCTTACTGCGTACAATGATCAAGGGGGGGGGGGGGGGGGGGGGGGGGGGGGGGGGGGGGGGGGGGGGGGGGGGGGGGGGGGGGGGGGGGGGGGGGGGGGGGGGGGGGGGGGGGGGGGGGGGGGGGGGGGGGGGGGGGGGGGGGGGGGGGGGGGGGGGGGGGGGGGGGGGGGGGGGGGGGGGGGGGGGGGGGGGGGGGGGGGGGGGGGGGGGGGGGGGGGGGGGGGGGGGGGGGGGGGGGGGGGGGGGGGGGGGGGGGGGGGGGGGGGGGGGGGGGGGGGGGGGGGGGGGGGGGGGGGGGGGGGGGGGGGGGGGGGGGGGGGGGGGGGGGGGGGGGGGGGGGGGGGGGGGGGGGGGGGGGGGGGGGGGGGGGGGGGGGGGGGGGGGGGGGGGGGGGGGGGGGGGGGGGGGGGGGGGGGGGGGGGGGGGGGGGGGGGGGGGGGGGGGGGGGGGGGGGGGGGGGGGGGGGGGGGGGGGGGGGGGGGGGGGGGGGGGGGGGGGGGGGGGGGGGGGGGGGGGGGGGGGGGGGGGGGGGGGGGGGGGGGGGGGGGGGGGGGGGGGGGGGGGGGGGGGGGGGGGGGGGGGGGGGGGGGGGGGGGGGGGGGGGGGGGGGGGGGGGGGGGGGGGGGGGGGGGGGGGGGGGGGGGGGGGGGGGGGGGGGGGGGGGGGGGGGGGGGGGGGGGGGGGGGGGGGGGGGGGGGGGGGGGGGGGGGGGGGGGGGGGGGGGGGGGGGGGGGGGGGGGGGGGGGGGGGGGGGGGGGGGGGGGGGGGGGGGGGGGGGGGGGGGGGGGGGGGGGGGGGGGGGGGGGGGGGGGGGGGGGGGGGGGGGGGGGGGGGGGGGGGGGGGGGGGGGGGGGGGGGGGGGGGGGGGGGGGGGGGGGGGGGGGGGGGGGGGGGGGGGGGGGGGGGGGGGGGGGGGGGGGGGGGGGGGGGGGGGGGGGGGGGGGGGGGGGGGGGGGGGGGGGGGGGGGGGGGGGGGGGGGGGGGGGGGGGGGGGGGGGGGGGGGGGGGGGGGGGGGGGGGGGGGGGGGGGGGGGGGGGGGGGGGGGGGGGGGGGGGGGGGGGGGGGGGGGGGGGGGGGGGGGGGGGGGGGGGGGGGGGGGGGGGGGGGGGGGGGGGGGGGGGGGGGGGGGGGGGGGGGGGGGGGGGGGGGGGGGGGGGGGGGGGGGGGGGGGGGGGGGGGGGGGGGGGGGGGGGGGGGGGGGGGGGGGGGGGGGGGGGGGGGGGGGGGGGGGGGGGGGGGGGGGGGGGGGGGGGGGGGGGGGGGGGGGGGGGGGGGGGGGGGGGGGGGGGGGGGGGGGGGGGGGGGGGGGGGGGGGGGGGGGGGGGGGGGGGGGGGGGGGGGGGGGGGGGAAAGGAATTCCCTTTAAATGGGGTGCACCACAAGAAGAACCATTTCTTGAGCTTAAGAAACAATTAACTGAAGCACCTTTGTTGATTCTACCTGATTTCACTAAAACTTTTGAGATAGAATGTGATGCTAGTGGAATAGGTATTGGAGGTGTGTTAATGCAAGAACGAAAACCAATAGCATATTTTAGTGAGAAGCTGAGTGGTGCACAACTGAATTATTCTGTTTATGATAAGGAGTTGTATGCCTTGGTTAGAGTGCTTGAAACTTGGCAACACTACTTATGGCCTAAAGAGTTTATTGTACATTCTGATCATGAGGCCTTGAAACATTTGAAAGGCCAAGCTAAACTGAATCGTAGGCATGCTAAATGGGTAGAATTCATTGAAACTTTCCCATATGTTGTGAAGTATAAGAAAGGAAGGGAAAACATGGTTGCTGATGCTTTGTCCCGTAGGCATGTTCTTTTGACACAATTAGAAGTGAAGGTACCAGGACTTGGGAGCTTAAGGGGGGGGGGGGGGGGGGGGGGGGGGGGGGGAAATGAAGGTACCAGGACTTGAGAGCTTAAAAGAACTGTATTGCACTGATCATATATTTTCAGAACCATATGAAAAATGTAAATATGGGAAAGGTTGGGATAAATATCATGTGCATGATGGGTTCCTTTTTAGGGCTAACAAGTTGTGTGTTCCAGATTTGTCAGTTAGGCCTTTGTTGTTGGGGGGGGGGGGGGGGGGGGGGCGATCACTTTTATTGGCCAAAGATTAGGAATGACGTTGAGAGATTTGTGCAGCGATGCATCATATGCCACAAAGCTAAGTCTAAACTAAACTCCCATGGTTTATATACTCCCCTACCTGTTCCAAATGGGGGGGGGGGGGGGGGGGGGGGGGGGGGGGGGGGGGGGGGGGGGGGGGGGGGGGGGGGGGGGGGGGGGGGGGGGGGGGGGGGGGGGGGGGGGGGGGGGGGGGGGGGGGGGGGGGGGGGGGGACAAGAACGACGATGCTTCACATGTTGCTGATTTGTTTTTCAGGGAAGTTGTTTGCTTGCATGGAATGCCAAGGACTATTGTTTCAGATCGAGATGTGAAGTTCATGAGCTACTTTTCGAAAACATTATGGGCAAAATTAGGAACCAAGTTGCTGTTTTCAACAACGTGTCACCCCCAAACTGATGGGCAAACAGAGGTAGTGAACCGCACACTCTCAGCCTTGCTGCGTACAATGATCAAGAAGAATTTGAAGGAGTGGGAAGAGTGTTTGCCGCACGTGGAGTTTGCTTACAATCGGGCAGTTCACTCTACAACAAACATGTACCCGTTTGAGGTGGTATATGGATTCAAACCACTTGCACCAATTGACTTGCTGCCCCTTCCATTGCAAGAGAGATGTAACATGCAGGCTTCCAAGCGTGCTGCATATGTGAAGAAGAATCATGAGACGACCAGAGAAGAGATCGAAAGGAAGTCCAAGTACTATGCTGCTAAGGCAAACAAAAATCGCAAGAAGGTAACTTTTGAGCCCGAAGATCTGGTTTGGATACATTTGCGCAAAGATCGGTTCCCAGAGAAGCGGAAATCCAAGCTAATTCCCCATGGAGATGGACCATTCAAAGTCTTGGCCAAGATCAATGACAATGCTTACAAAATCGAGCTTCCTGAAGACTATGCTGTGAGTCCAACTTTCAGCGTTGCTGATTTGTCTCCATGCTTCGATCAAGAGGGTCAAGAGTCGAGGACGACTCCTTTTGAAGAGGGGGAGGATGATGAGGACATCCCAGGTTCACCTCGTTTATCATCTTCTCCTGATGATAAATCTCAGCCATCAAGTGAAGCTTCTACAAAGAAGATCTATTTGGGTCCCATGACAAGGAGCCGTGCCAAACAAATAGCATAATAGGTGAACGCGCTCCTAGCTTATCATAATTCAAATGACCATGAGAACTTTATACTGCCTAAATCTCGTGTGCTAATTTTACTTAGGTACAATGTCGAGGACAACTAACAACATTCAGCATATGAAGAACCAAGTTTTGGAGCCCATTCAACAAGTTTAAAGAGAACAAGTTTGAACTCTGATGAAAGCCTTGTTTTGGTGACAAGGACAACTAGTTACACCGCAAGGAAGAATAGCAAGCCATCTCAACACTCTATTGTTGCATGTGCAGTTCCAGGATTCGTCCCAGAACATACTGAATCATGCAACGCAAATATATGAGCATCCAGCATGTGTGGGAGTACAAAATGGAGAGCATATGAAGTCTACTTTTAGGAAAATCAAACGGTGCATCATTTGGAGTCCTGAGTCAAAGGATATGAGAGTTCCAATGCAAGTTGTCCAGGGCATTAATTGCTATGCGAGGCTCCATGAGTTTGCTCCCTTGACCAGCTGGTTAGCACGTATTTGAGCCCCTCTTTTGGCCTGGTTTCACACCTAAACTAGGAGGGCTGTTCCTAGTATAAATACCCCTTCCCCCACTTCAGCCAGAACTCTTTGGCAATTTGATTTCAGCATAGGTTAGCTAAGTGCAACCAGAATATTGTTTGAGAGTTCACTTCCTCCTTAGCTCTTGTAATCTTGCCTTGTGAGAGGGTAAACTCACTTTGTGATTTTACAACAGCAGCCGTTGAGGCGGCGACCAGTTCGTGCTTCCAACTTCGTGCGTGGTTGCGTGGATTGGAACTAAGAGTGTGGTTGGGCGAATACTTGTCGCTGGTTGTTGCATTTGCAATAGTTAGCTTCGGTCTCGTCAGGTTGCACTAGTTATCCTTTACCCGACAACATTGTTGATTGGGATCGAGGGTTTCCTTCGTACCCTTCAGGTGGCATTGATTCGCAACATAGAGACGATCCTCCGTGAAGATTGGGCAACCCCGTATCATCATGGTTTGGGGGTTCTCAAAAGAGAAGGATATCACCTTGAAAGCATGTTCTTATGCGTCCTTCACAATGCCGAAGTACAAGCAAGTGTGATGTAGAATCGTCGTGGTAGAAGGTGGTTCGCTCTCATGGGCTCGGATTGTCAACTCACGTGAGATGGAAGTTGACACGAAGTCCAAGTATCCTACACATGCACACAACAAAAGAAAGAACGTATGTGCATGGTAGATAAACACAACATCCATCATGATGGTTCTCTTCTCTTGCACATAACCATTAGAAGCACAAGTGCGTGAAGAATATGATGCAACAATGGCAATATTCATGGCACTAGGTATATGGTGCAAAGAGGTAAGACAAGCATGCTTCACAAGGAATATGTCAAAATCTCCAATTATATGTGAGAATGCTATGGGGGCAAACTCATTATCAAGACTAAGGGCATTGTTGCACTCAATACATGTCAAATCATTTAGCATGAGAGAGGCAACACATGGAGATAAATGACAAGAAGCAATAACAATCATGTGCAAAGCATGGTAATGGTTGTCATCAACCGCATGAAAGGAGCAAGTATGAATCATTGGTGATGCAACAAGGCAAGCAAGCATAGTAATCAAGTCGTGCAAGATAGTGGAGCGAAGATGCAACACACTAGAGTAAATCATGGCAATCATGTCATGTGAGCAAATAATAAGCATAGGCAATGGGGGGGGGGGGGGGGGGGGGGGGGGGGGGGGGGGGGGGGGGGGGGGGGGGGGGGGGGGGGGGGGGGGGGGGGGGGGGGGGGGGGGGGGGGGGGGGGGGGGGGGGGGGGGGGGGGGGGGGGGGGGGGGGGGGGGGGGGGGGGGGGGGGGGGGGGGGGGGGGGGGGGGGGGGGGGGGGGGGGGGGGGGGGGGGGGGGGGGGGGGGGGGGGGGGGGGGGGGGGGGGGGGGGGGGGGGGGGGGGGGGGGGGGGGGGGGGGGGGGGGGGGGGGGGGGGGGGGGGGGGGGGGGGGGGGGGGGGGGGGGGGGGGGGGGGGGGGGGGGGGGGGGGGGGGGGGGGGGGGGGGGGGGGGGGGGGGGGGGGGGGGGGGGGGGGGGGGGGGGGGGGGGGGGGGGGGGGGGGGGGGGGGGGGGGGGGGGGGGGGGGGGGGGGGGGGGGGGGGGGGGGGGGGGGGGGGGGGGGGGGGGGGGGGGGGGGGGGGGGGGGGGGGGGGGGGGGGGGGGGGGGGGGGGGGGGGGGGGGGGGGGGGGGGGGGGGGGGGGGGGGGGGGGGGGGGGGGGGGGGGGGGGGGGGGGGGGGGGGGGGGGGGGGGGGGGGGGGGGGGGGGGGGGGGGGGGGGGGGGGGGGGGGGGGGGGGGGGGGGGGGGGGGATAAAACTCACCGAATAACAGATTAAAGGCTGCAAAGGGCTAGGTAAAGGGATTTTTTTGTGGGGCTATTTTCTGGACTTTTAGGATGAACAAGAACACGAACTAAACTAGGGATACAAGATCCTACCGTGTCAACCGAAGCTCTGATGCCAAGATGATACGGGGTTGCCCAATCTTCACGGAGGATCGGCTCTATGTTGCGAATCAACGCCACCTGAAGGGTACGAAGGAAACCCTCGATCCCAACCAACAACGCTGTCGGGTAAAGGATAACTAGTGCAACCTGATGAGACCGAAGCTAACTATTGCAAATGCAACAACCAGCGACAAGTATTCGCCCAACCACACTCTTAGTTCCAATCCACGCAACCACGCACGAAGTTGGAAGCACGAACTGGTCACCGCCTCAACGGCTGCTGTTGTAAAATCACAAAGTGAGTTTACCCTCTCACAAGGCAAGATTACAAGAGCTAAGGAGGAAGTGAACTCTCAAATAATATTCTGGTTGCACTTAGCTAACCTATGCTGAAATCAAATTGCCAAAGAGTTGTGGCTGAAGTGGGGGAAGGGGTATTTATACTAGGAACAACCCTCCTAGTTTAGGTGTGGAACCAAGGCAAAAGAGGGGCTCAAATTCTGGAGATTATCAAAGATGTCACGTCTATAATGCCTTGGGACAGGGGGGGGGGGGGGGGGGGGGGGGGGGGGCGACAGCTTGCATTGGAACTCTCATATCCTTTGTCTCAGGACTCCAAATGATGCACCGTTTGATTTTCCTGAAAGTAGACTTCATATGCTCTCCATTTTGTACTCCCACACATGCCGGGTGCTCATATATTTGCGTTGCATGATTCAGCAAGTTCTGGGATGAATTCTGGAACTGCACATGCAACAATAGAGTGTTAAGATGGCTTGCTATTCTTCCTTGCGGTGTAACTAGTTGTCCTTGTCACCAAAACAAGGCTTTCATCAGAGTTGAAACTTGTTCTCTTTAAACTTGTTGAATGGGCTCCAAAACTTGGTTCTTCATGTGCTGAATGTTGTTGGTTGTCCTCGACATTGTACCTAAGTAAAATCAGCACACGAGATTTAGGCAGTAGAAAGTTCTCATGGTCATTTGAATTATGATAAGCTAGGAGCGCGTTCAACTCTTGTGCTATTTGTTTGGCACGGCTCCTTGTCATGGGACCCAAATAGATCTTCTTTGTAGAAGCTTCACTTGATGGCTGAGATTTATCATCAGGAGAAGATGATAAACGAGGTGAACCTGGGATGTCCTCATCATCCTCCCCCTCTTCAAAAGGAGTCGTCCTTGACTCTTGACCCTCTTGATCGAAGCATGGAGACAAATCAGCAATGTTGAAAGTTGGACTCACAACATAGTCTTCAGGAAGCTCGATTTTGTAAGCATGGTCATTGATCTTGGCCAAGACTTTGAATGGTCCATCTCCACGAGGCATTAGCTTGGATTTCCGCTTCTCTGGGAACCGATCTTTGCGCAAATGTATCCAAGCCAGATCTTCGGGCTCAAAAGTTACCTTCTTGCAATTTTTGTTTGCCTTAGCAGCATAATACTTGGACTTCCTTTCTATCTCTTCTCTGGTCTTCTCATGAATCTTCTTCACATATGCAGCACGCTTGGAAGCCTCCATGTTACATCTCTCTCGCAATGGAAGTGGCAGCAAGTCAATTGGTGCAAGTGGTTTGAATCCATATACCCCCTCAAACGGGCACATGTTTGTGGTAGAGTGAACTGCCCGATTGTAAGCAAACTCCACGTGCGGCAAACACTCTTCCCACTCCTTCAAATTCTTCTTGATCATTGTACACAGCAACGCTGAGAGTGTGCGGTTCACTACCTCTGTTTGCCCATCATTTTGGGGGTGAAACGTTGTTGAAAACAGCAACTTGGTTCCTAATTTTGCCCACAATGTTTTCCAAAAGTAGCTCATGAACTTCACATCTCGATCTGAAACAATAGTCCTTGGCATTCCATGCAAGAGAACAACTTCCCTGAAAAACAAATCAGCGGGGGGGGGGGGGGGGGGGGGGGGGGGGGGGGGGGGGGGGGGGGGGGGGGGGGGGGGGGGGGGGGGGGGGGGGGGGGGGGGGGGGGGGGGGGGGGGGGGGGGGGGGGGGGGGGGGGGGGGGGGGGGGGGGGGGGGGGGGGGGGGGGGGGGGGGGGGGGGGGGGGGGGGGGGGGGGGGGGGGGGGGGGGGGGGGGGGGGGGGGGGGGGGGGGGGGGGGGGGGGGGGGGGGGGGGGGGGGGGGGGGGGGGGGGGGGGGGGGGGGGGGGGGGGGGGGGGGGGGGGGGGGGGGGGGGGGGGGGGGGGGGGGGGGGGGGGGGGGGGGGGGGGGGGGGGGGGGGGGGGGGGGGGGGGGGGGGGGGGGGGGGGGGGGGGGGGGGGGGGGGGGGGGGGGGGGGGGGGGGGGGGGGGGGGGGGGGGGGGGGGGGGGGGGGGGGGGGGGGGGGGGGGGGGGGGGGGGGGGGGGGGGGGGGGGGGGGGGGGGGGGGGGGGGGGGGGGGGGGGGGGGGGGGGGGGGGGGGGGGGGGGGGGGGGGGGGGGGGGGGGGGGGGGGGGGGGGGGGGGGGGGGGGGGGGGGGGGGGGGGGGGGGGGGGGGGGGGGGGGGGGGGGGGGGGGGGGGGGGGGGGGGGGGGGGGGGGGGGGGGGGGGGGGGGGGGGGGGGGGGGGGGGGGGGGGGGGGGGGGGGGGGGGGGGGGGGGGGGGGGGGGGGGGGGGGGGGGGGGGGGGGGGGGGGGGGGGGGGGGGGGGGGGGGGGGGGGGGGGGGGGGGGGGGGGGGGGGGGGGGGGGGGGGGGGGGGGGGGGGGGGGGGGGGGGGGGGGGGGGGGGGGGGGGGGGGGGGGGGGGGGGGGGGGGGGGGGGGGGGGGGGGGGGGGGGGGGGGGGGGGGGGGGGGGGGGGGGGGGGGGGGGGGGGGGGGGGGGGGGGGGGGGGGGGGGGGGGGGGGGGGGGGGGGGGGGGGGGGGGGGGGGGGGGGGGGGGGGGGGGGGGGGGGGGGGGGGGGGGGGGGGGGGGGGGGGGGGGGGGGGGGGGGGGGGGGGGGGGGGGGGGGGGGGGGGGGGGGGGGGGGGGGGGGGGGGGGGGGGGGGGAAACTTCTCACCTGGCTTACATTCATTGGAGTTGGCCAATTCTTGATTGCTTCCACCTTAGATTCATCCACTTCAATTCCCTGTCCTGAAACGACATAGCCAAGAAAAACAACCTTGTTTGTGCAAAAGGAGCACTTCTCAACGTTAGCATATAGTTTTTCTGTCCTTAGCACATTCAGCACTTGTTTTAGATGTTCAATATGTTCCTCAATGGATCTGCTATAGATTAGGATGTCATCAAAGTACACAACAACAAATTTTCCAATGTAAGCTCTCAAAACATGGTTCATCAATCTCATGAATGTACTTGGTGCATTAGTTAATCCAAAAGGCATGACTAACCACTTATACAACACAAATTTTGTTTTGAAAGCAGTTTTCCATTCATCTCCTTCTTTCATCCTAATCTGATGGTATCCACTCCTCAAATCAATTTTAGAGAAAATAGTAGAGCCACTCAATTCATCAAGCATATCATCTAACCTAGGAATAGGATGACGATACCTAATAGTTATAATATTGATAGGCCTACAATCCATTACCAATCGCCATGTGTCATCTTTCTTGGGCACCAAAATCACAGGTATAGCACAAGGACTTAAGCTTTCACGCACATAACCTTTATCTAAAAGTTCTTGTACCTGCCTTTGTATCTCCTTTGTTTCTTCAGGATTGGTGCGGTAGGGAGGTCGATTCGGAAGTGATGCTCCTGGAATAAGGTCAATCTGATGTTCTATGCCACGCAAGGGAGGTAGACCAGCGGGTACTTCCTCCGGAAAAACATCCTCGAATTCCTGCAAGACATCACAAACAACACTAGGGAGACATGTTAAGTCGTTAGCTGAAAGCAAATCATCTTTGTACACAAGTACAATGACCACTTGATTTGGGTTGAGCCTCACATCTCTCAGTTCTGATTTGGTGGCTAACATTACTAAGTTCTCTCCCTCTCTTTTATTCTTCTCTCTCAAATTTGGCTTGTGGCGCTCACTCACCGATTTGTGGATCTCTCTCTCGCTCTTTTTCTCTCCCTCTTTCTTACTCACTATTTTTACTTCAGAAACTTTCTACAAGTGCTCAGCCATGATTTGTTGGGGTGTCATGGGTCTAATCACCAAGTCTTTTCCTCTCCACTTGATGGTGTATTGATTGGTTCTGCCACAATGTTGAGCTGAATGATCATATTGCCATGGTCTGCCCAATAGCAAGTGACACACCTTCATTGGCACCAAATCACACTCAACGGTGTCATTATAATCTCCAACCTTGAATTGCACCTGTACCATGTGTGTGATCTTAATCTCTCCACATTCACTCAACCATTGTATATGATATGGATGAGGGTGTTGTAGCAGCTTCAGCCCAAGCTTATCACACATTTCTTTGCTTGCAAGATTGTGACAACTCCCACCATCAACAATTACCTTGCATACCTTGTCTTGCACTTTGGCTCTTGTTTGAAACAGATTGTGTCGTTATCCATTCTCAGCTTCTTTGATCTGCACACTCAAAACTTTAGTGACAACAAGAGAGGCACCTTTCTCATAATCACAATAGGTTTGCTCATCACGGGGGGGGGGGGGTTTCTTCTTCAGGTTCACTACAAGACTCATATTCTCCATTCTCGGTGATCAGCATGGTACGCTTGTTGGGACAATCCTTCTTCATGTGGCCACGTCCCTTACATGTAAAGCACTCTATCTCACTAGTTTTCCCCGTGGAGCCAATGGAGGATGAACTAGGAGCTGCAAATTTGCTCTTCTCCTTCGAATTTGATGCATCATTTTTGCTCGTGGCTGCACGTGCATGGGGCTGATTTCCACCACCAGAACTAGTCATAATACATCGACCAACATTGAATTGAGGTACAAACTTACTCCCATTTGATGTAGCTCGAGCTGTGAAGGGTGTAGTTCTATTTTGCTTCGAGTCTTCTGGCAATTGACGTTCAGCCTTAGAAGCAAGATGTACCAGCTCTACCACATTACGATATGGCTGCAAATCAACCACTCGTTTAACATTAGGATTTAGCCCATAGAGGAACCTTGCCATGGACTGCTCGGGGGGGTGGGGATTTTCGGATTGGGACGAAAAACAACAAAATCAAGCTAGAAAAACGAAGAGGGGGGCTCTGAAATCATGATAAACCTTGCTCATGATACCAAGATGATGTAGGGTGGAGACCCTAATCGCCCGATCTTTCACGAAAGGAGCGGATCCCGGGGAAAACACAAAGAACACAAGGATGAACGGAAGGGAAAACACAAGAGGAAATCACTAAACCAACATGAATAAGTCACACATGGGCTAGATCCTCGAGTACATAGAACGATACACGAATCCACAGACAACTAGAGACGATACGCGGTAACCGGTTCTTCTCCGTGAGGAGGTCTTGTATCCACAAGGGGATCTTCCCTTGAAAAGGGGTCTTGAATACAAGGTGGATCTTCTCCGAAGAGGGGTCGCGGTCTCTTTCAAGGAGTAGATCCGATATGGATGAGCAATGCTCTATCTCTCAAAGGAGCTAAACCAATGCTAACCCTAGAAAGGAGGTGGGGAGGTCTATTTATAGTCTAAGTGCAAATGGGGGCGAAGTGAAAGGGTACATGGGCCTCGGCCTTGAACACTGTGCGCAGACAGGTACCGGACGTCCACTGGGGACCGGTCGTCCGGTGTCTCAGGAGCTGCCGGACGTCCGCTGTCCTCCGGTCGTCCGCTGGTTCTGTTCTGTGATGGGGGTGCCAGACATCCGGAGGCGTCGGTCTTCCGCTGACTTTGGTTCGGGTGCAGGTGCGCCGGTCATCCGGTCCGGACCGGACGTCGGCTGGCTGGGGCTCGGCTGATGCTTCAGGCGCCGGACGTCCGGTCCCGGCCAGTCGTCCGATGGCTGGGACTTTTCCTTCAGCCCTCCTTCCCCTCCGTCTTCTCGCCCATCTTCCTCTTCTTCTTGTCCTTGCTCCTTAGCCTCTCCATGGTACCTGAGTATGCACAAAGTGTCCATATGAGGTAGTAGCCATGCTTTATGTGCATCGAAGTGGAATTGTGAGAGGAGAGATGTCACCTCGGTTTCAAGAGCTCTTGCACGTGATCGAGTCATGGGTCCACTAGGCACTTGATGAGACGATGGTAGGTCCATGGGGATGACCTTGGGATGCTCCGCATCACAAAGAGTGATAATCAAGCGAATACAAGTCTAGGGTTGCACATGCGGGGCTGTTTGGTGGAGTTTGGGTGGGGTATATATGTAGCAAAAGATGCACTAATCTACAATCTAGATATTGTTGAACCAAGTAATCATCCACACAAGATTCTAATGCATTTAGTTGTTGAATGAGATATACATGAGGTACATGCAACTCTCGCCAAGGAATCAGATTTGCTACAAGCAAGGATTGAAGACTTTGCACACTTGACACATTTCAGCTCACAACACAAATAGGGATTTCTCAAGATACAAGTGAAGAACAGTCCCAAGTTTTCTCTCTTTTGCTTCTTGCACACACATTCTTTCTTTGGGCAGATCTCTTTTTTTGGCCTCTTTTCTTCTTCTTTTTGCTCTTTTTTGACAAACTTTCAACAAGGGACTTGGATCTGAACACACACTTTGGGGGAATCACGAAAATCACAATAGATGAAGTCAACCAACAAGAACATGCAGCTGAAACTTTGGCAGCAAACACACACGAACTGATCTGATTTTACTGGGTGGAAAAGACGATGGGAATCAAATCTAACAAGGATGGGGGGGGGGGGGGGGGGGGGGGGGGGGGGGGGGGGGGGGGGGGGGGGGGGGGGGGGGGGGGGGGGGGGGGGGGGGGGGGGGGGGGGGGGGGGGGGGGGGGGGGGGGGGGGGGGGGGGGGGGGGGGGGGGGGGGGGGGGTGGATTGGGGGGGAAACTCAGCAACTAAAAACAAAGATCTAGTGGACAAGAACTTGATAAAACTCACCAAATAATAGATTAAAGGCTGCAAAGGGCTAGGTAAAGGGATTTTTTTGTGGGGCTATTTTCTGGACTTCTAGGATGAACAAGAACACGAACTAAACTAGGGATACAAGATCCTACCATGTCAACCGAAGCTCTGATGCCAAGATGATACGGGGTTGCCCAATCTTCACGGAGGATCGCCTCTATGTTGCGAATCAACTCCACCTGAAGGGTACGAAGGAAACCCTCGATCCCAACCAACAACACTTTTGGGTAAAGGATAACTAGTGCAACCTGACGAGACCGAAGCTAACTATTGAAAATGCAACAACCAGCGACAAGTATTCGCCCAACCACACTCTTAGTTCCAATCCACGCAACCATGCACGAAGTTGGAATAACGAACTGGTCACCGCCTCAACGGCTGCTGTTGTAAAATCACAAAGTGAGCTTACCCTCTCACAAGGCAAGATTACAAGAGTTAAGGAGGAAGTGAACTCTCAAACAATATTCTGGTTGCACTTAGCTAACCTATGCTGAAATCAAATTGCCAAAGAGTTGTGGCTGAAGTGGGGGAAGGAGTATTTATACTAGGAACATGCCCGCGGTTATGTGGCAGATGGGAATTTGTTAATATCCAGTTGTAGAGACTTGACACTTCACTTAATTAAAATGAACCAACCGCGTGTGTAGCCGTGATGGTCTCTTTTCGGCGGAGTCCGGGAAGTGAACATGGTCTTGGGTTATGTTTGAACGTAAGTAGTTTCAGGATCACTTCTAGCTTCACGACCGATGCGTAGCTTCTCATCTTACTCTTATTTGCATATGTTAGCCACCATATTTGCTTAGCGCTTGCTGCAGCTCCACCTCATTACCTTATCCTACCCATAAGCTTAAATAGTGTTCATCTCGCGGGTGTGAGATTGCTGAGTCCTCGTGACTCACGGATACTTCCAAATAGTTGCAGGTGTCGATGATACCAGTGCAGGTGACGCTACCGAACTCAAGTAGGAGTTCGACGAGGACCTTGGTTGTTACTATGTTTCGTTTCCTCATGATCAGTAGTGGAGCCCGTTTGCGACGATCGAGGATCTAGCATTTGGGGTTGTCTCTTTTATTTTGGTTCCGTAGCCGGACCTTAATTGAACTCTAGATGATGTATGTTTAACTTGTTATTTGAGTGAAGTGGTGATTGTAAGCCAACTCTTTATCCCTTTCTTATTCATTACATGGGATTGTGTGAAGACTACCCCTCTTGGCACAAAACCAGCATGCAGTTATGCCTCTAAGTCGTGCCTCGACATGCGGGAGATAAAGCCGCATCGTGGGCATTACATTTGATGTCTGTGTTCTTTGCAAGATGTCTGACTAGAGTGATAGCAAAAACAGATCTAAAGAGCAAGTGCAATTGAGTGAGGGCACTAGTCCCTCAAGCACCTCAGATGATGGCAAGCAGGAGCACTACTCCCAGTAACTTGCCAAAGGCAGCCACCAGGACAAGGAGGAAGGAAAGCTCAGACTCTAAAGATGAGGACTATGTGGCTATTGAGGAGGAAATTAGCTCAAAAAAGAAGGTGTTGAAGAAAGAGTATGGTACTACTACAACAACTAAGCCAGGGTTGAATAAGAAGGCACCTGCAAAAAGAATTCCAATGTCTAAGGCCAGGGCCTCAACTGCTGAAACCTCTAAGCCAACTAAAGAGGCTGCTAGAGAGGGAAAGAAGACGAAGGAGAGGGTCAAAAAGACCACTGCCAGAGTCCTTGGTAGATCCTCCATAATGAGGGATCCAGAAGAAGATGAAGAGGGAGACGATGCTGCACCAGCACCCAAGTTCCATAAGCTCATGCGAGATGCAATCAAGTCAGGGGCTGCTCCATCAAAGCCCAACGCTGCTCCCAATGCTGCTGCTCAGAAGCCTTCTAGGCCCAAAAGAAGCACCAGGAACATCCTAGCTGAAGAAAAGAACAAGGCCCCAGTGCCTGATGTTCAAGAAGAAGATGCAGAAGCCCAAGTGCTAAGAAAACTGAAACCAAAGATTCCAGACCACAATGACACTCATCCAGTGGCAAAGGACATGAACATCGGGAAGGATGCAGGATTGAGACTTTGGAGACAGTCTGACCCCTATGATGTGAGGAGGAGGACTGTCGTGGACTATAGGTTCCACACCAAGGAACAACAAGATTTCTATGAGACCATTCTGCTTGATAAGAAGCCAATTTTCTATTATATGAAATGGGTCGATTGGGAATTCATTGACAAGAATGAAGACTATTTCCCAGGTGTACATGAAAGCTTCAAAGCTTGTGGAGTTGATGAGTTTGTGGGTCAAGAGTTGACCAAATGGAATGATGAGCTTGTTATGCAGTTCTATCCAGATGGCAGAATCGTGTGGATGTCTAAGGGTACAAGGTACCAATCAACTGTTGATGAGTGGGCAAAGTTGATCAATGCCCCAGAAGAACATGAGGATGATTTGGATGTGTATGCCTAGAAGAAGAAGGACCACAACTCAATGGCAAACATGTACAAGGAGATCTCTGGCAAAGCTTTGGAGACACACGAGCTTAGATTTGTGCATTATCTATTGTCTGGTCTGCCTACAATCAACACTATCCAGAGGCATACTGTGTTACCCAAATCTGGAGATCACAAGATGATAAGAGGACATTCAATCCACCTGCTGCAAATATTTGATGACCCTCGAAAATTCAAGGTCATGAGTCTGATTGTTGAGACAATCAAGAGGACTGCAGCTGATCAGAAAAGATCTTGTGGGTATGCTCCACATATTCAGGTGCTCATCAACTCCAAGATGGGCGCACGCACTTACCTGTTGGACAAGGAGCACATACCTTTGCACCCAGAATTTGAGGATAACGTAGTTGCGATGAATGAGAATGAACCTTCATCAGCACAAGCACAAGAGAAGAGAGCTAAGGCAAAGGCAGAAAGGCTGTAAGGATGCCAAGTGCTAAGGACGCATCTCAGGTGTTCTTAAAGAGCAAACAAGATCAATTTGGTTATCTGATACAAGCAACATTGAGGATTGAGAAGTGCTTGGCCACCCTGACTTAGAATCAGGAGAGCTTGGAAAGGATCGTTGAGACAAAGTTATATGATCTTGACCTCAAGGTGACTGAGATACAGACTGCGGTCGAGCAGCTCCAGGAGGAAGCTGAGGAGAAGAGAAGGAAGGCAACTACAGATGCTTTTCAGCGAGTGCCAAGGAGTTAGAGGTCAGCTGCAGTGCCAGTATCAAATACAAGAGCCACTTCATCTACACTAGCAATGACTTCAGTGCCACCTCTAGCACCTACTCCACCAGCTCCAACATCATCCATTGATGCCTTCATCCTTGGAGTTCTATCTACACCACCTCCCGAAGACCAAGCCAGAGAGACACATAGCACTATGCATTTTCGAACTTTTTGGTAACTTGTTGCCAAAGGGGGAGAAATGTATAGATCATAGGCTTCGAAAGAGAGTGTTTTGCTGCTTTGTCTCTCTTGCTTTCCTGCTTTTTAGTTGAACTTGTGTGTGTGCTCGTTTGATACTTTATGTCTGTGTGAGATACTTGTATGATCATGTGTTTGATCATATCATACTTTAACGTTTGCTTGGATGACATTATCCTTCATATCCTTATATGATCATTCACTTTGCTTGGTGATGACTGCATGTTTTAATTCATATCATTTTGAGCGCTCCACCAAGATGTATGTGACATGGAAGAGTGACCCATGATCCTAATCGATTGTGCATTTGCATTCAAAAGAAAATCTTAAATAGTGCACAAATTTAGGGGGAGCTCTTCCTTATCACATACTTCTCAAAGCGATGATGTATTTAAATCTTATTATCATTTGTCGAAGCTTTGATCTATATGCTGTCATCAATTACCAAAAAGGGGGAGATTGAAAGTGCAACTATCCTTGGGTGGTTATGGTAATTACTAACAACATATAGCTCATTGAACTAATACCATATCAAGATGATCATATCAGAAAGTTCAATGATTGGCATGGCATGGATTAAGAATGTGGATCCCTCAAAATGCTAAGGACACACGTTGGCTCAAGCTCAAGACTCTACATTTTCATTTTAGTGATCCAAGATCACATTGAGTCCATGGCAAAAGCCAATACTATTAAAAGGGGATGATGTGTTACTTAATGACTTGCTCAAAATGCATAGTTATATGCTCCAAAAACCCTCAACCACTTCCTCATATCCACATATGTTCCAAACCAAAAGTCAAACTTGGCCCCACCGAAATGTTCAATCCGGCGCCACCGAGTTCACTTGACATAGCCACTGCCAGAAACCCTAGTCATATCGGTCTCACCGATAGGGATCTTGGTCTCACTGAGATGGGATTGCGAACTCTTTGTTTCCCTTTGTAATGTTTTGGTTCAACCGAGATGAGTGATCGGTCCCACCGAGTTCGCAATGCAAACTCTGTGTTTCCCTTTCATAACGTTTTGGTCTCACTAAAATGAGCGATTCGGTCCCACCGAGT
>JAAAWM010008969.1:0-18305 GCA_036873465.1 Thinopyrum obtusiflorum
TCATCTTGTGCTCTTGATCTCCATCATCGAAGCACCGTCATGATCTCCATCGTCACCGGCGCCCCAGCATGATCTCCATCGTCACCAGCGCTCCAGCATGATCTCCATCGTAGCATCGTTGTCGTCACGCCAACTTATTGCTTTTACGACTATCGCTACCGCTTAGTGATAAAGTAAAACAATTACATGGCGATTTGCATTGCATACAATAAAGCGACAACCATATGGCTCCTGCCGGTTGCCGATAACTTTGTTACGAAACATGATCATCTCATACAACAAATTATATCACATCATGTCTTGACCATATCATATCACAGCAAGCCCTGCAAAAACAAGTTAGACGTCCTCTACTTTGTTGTTGCAAGTTTTACGTGGCTGCTACGGGATTCTAGCAAGAACCGTTCTTACCTACGCATCAAAACCACAACGTGGTGTAGTGATTGCTTTTTGATCTTCTAAAAGAACCCTCTTCATTGAAACCGATTCAACTAAAGTGAGAGAGACAGACACCCGCCAGTCACCTTTAAGCAACGAGTGCTCGCAGCGGTGAAACCAGTCTCGCGTAAGCGTACGCGTAATGTCGGTCCAGGCCGCTTCATCTCACAATACCGCTGAACCAAGTAACAACTAGTAACGGCAAGCAATATGTATACACCCAAGCCCACAACTCCTTTGTGTTCTACTCGTGCAAATAACATCTACGCATAGACCTGGCTCGGATGCCACTGTTGGGGAACGTAGTATTTCAAAAATTTCCTACGATCACGCAAGATCTATCTAGGAGAAGCATAGCAACGAGCGGGAGAGTGTGTCCACGTACCCTCGTAGACCGAAATCGGAAGCGTTTAGTAACGCGGTTGATGTAGTCGAATGTCTTCGCGATCCAACCGATCAAGTACCGAACGCACGACACCTCCGCGATCTGCACACGTTCAGCTCGGTGACGTCCCTCGAACTCAAGATCCAGCTGAGGCCGAGGGAGAGTTTCGTCAGCACTACGGCGTGGTGACGGTGATGATGAAGTTACCGACGCAGGGCTTCGCCTAAGCACTACGACAATATGACCGAGGTGTGTAACTGTGGAGGGGGCACCGCACACGGCTAAGACAAATCTTCTCTTGTGTCTATGGGGTGCCCCCTGGCCACGGGGGGGGGGGGGGGGGGGGGGGGGGGGGGGGGGGG
This sequence comes from Thinopyrum obtusiflorum, assembly GCA_036873465.1. Lineage (NCBI taxonomy): Eukaryota > Viridiplantae > Streptophyta > Magnoliopsida > Poales > Poaceae > Thinopyrum > Thinopyrum obtusiflorum. The sequence goes on from JAAAWM010008969.1 coordinate 1,186, forward strand.
GGGGGGGGGGGGGGGGGGGGGGGGGGGGGGGGGGGGGGGGGGGGGGGGGGGGGGGGGGGGGGGGGGGGGGGGGGGGGGGGGGGGGGGGGGGGGGGGGGGGGGGGGGGGGGGGGGGGGGGGGGGGGGGGGGGGGGGGGGGGGGGGGGGGGGGGGGGGGGGGGGGGGGGGGGGGGGGGGGGGGGGGGGGGGGGGGGGGGGGGGGGGGGGGGGGGGGGGGGGGGGGGGGGGGGGGGGGGGGGGGGGGGGGGGGGGGGGGGGGGGGGGGGGGGGGGGGGGGGGGGGGGGGGGGGGGGGGGGGGGGGGGGGGGGGGGGGGGGGGGGGGGGGGGGGGGGGGGGGGGGGGGGGGGGGGGGGGGGGGGGGGGGGGGGGGGGGGGGGGGGGGGGGGGGGGGGGGGGGGGGGGGGGGGGGGGGGGGGGGGGGGGGGGGGGGGGGGGGGGGGGGGGGGGGGGGGGGGGGGGGGGGGGGGGGGGGGGGGGGGGGGGGGGGGGGGGGGGGGGGGGGGGGGGGGGGGGGGGGGGGGGGGGGGGGGGGGGGGGGGGGGGGGGGGGGGGGGGGGGGGGGGGGGGGGGGGGGGGGGGGGGGGGGGGGGGGGGGGGGGGGGGGGGGGGGGGGGGGGGGGGGGGGGGGGGGGGGGGGGGGGGGGGGGGGGGGGGGGGGGGGGGGGGGGCGTAAGTCTGTATAAAACCATATGCTATGATCACTTCATCAAAGCGTATATTCTAACTCCGAGATGCTTGCACCAGTCCATAGATGGATCGCTGGAGCTTGCATATTTTATTAGCACCTTTAGGATTGACAAAACCTTCTTGTTGCATCATATACAACTCTTCTTTAATAAATTCATTAAGGAATGCAGTTTTGTTTATCCATTTGTCAGATTTCATAAAATGCGGTAATTGCTAACATGATTCAGACAGACTTAAGCATAGATACGAGTGAGAAACTCTCATCGTAGTCAACACCTTGAATTTGTCGAAAACCATTTTGCGACAATTCTAGCTTTGTAGATAGTAACACTACTATCAGCGTTTGTCTTCCTCTTGAAGATCCATTTATTCTCAATGGCTTGCCGATCATCGGGCAAGTCAACCAAAGTCCACACTTTGTTCTCATATATGGATCCCATCTCAGATTTCATGGCCTCAAGCCATTTCGCGGAATCTGGGCTCATCATCGCTTCTTCATAGTTTGTAGGTTCGTCATGGTCTAGTAACATGATTTCCAGATCAGGATTACCATACCACTCTGGTGCGGAACGTACTCTGGTTGACCTACTAGGTTCGGTAGTAACTTGATCCGAAGTTTCATGATCATCATCATTAACTTCCTCACTAATTGGTGTAGGCATCACTGGAACTGATTTCTGTGATGAACTACTTTCCAATCTCGAGAGAAGGTACAATTACCTCATCAAGTTCTACTTTCCTCCCACTCACTTCTTTCGAGAGAAACTCCTTCTCTAGAAAGGATCCATCTTAAGCAACGAATATCTTGCTTTCGGATCTGTGATAGAAGGTGTAACCAACAGTCTCCTTTGGGTATCCTATGAAGACACTTTTCTCCGATTTGGGTTCGAGCTTATCAGGTTGAAGCTTTTTCATATAAGCATCGTAGCCCCAAACTTTAAGAAACGACAGCTTAGATTTCCTACTAAACCACAGTTCATACAGTGTCGTCTCAACGGATTTAGACGGTGCCCTATTTAACATGAATGTAGTTGTCTCTAATGCATAACCCCAAAATGATAGTGGTAAATCGGTAAAAAACATCATAAATTGCACTATATCCAATAAAGTACGGTTATGACGTTCGGACACACCATTATGCTGTGGTGTTCCAGGTGGCACGAGTTTGTGAAACTATTCCACATTGTTTTAGGGGGGGGGGGGGGGGGGGGGGGGGGGGGGGGGGGGGGGGGGGGGGGGGGGGGGGGGGGGGGGGGGGGGGGGGGGGGGGGGGGGGGGGGGGGGGGGGGGGGGGGGGGGGGGGGGGGGGGGGGGGGGGGGGGGGGGGGGGGGGGGGGGGGGGGGGGGGGGGGGGGGGGGGGGGGGGGGGGGGGGGGGGGGGGGGGGGGGGGGGGGGGGGGGGGGGGGGGGGGGGGGGGGGGGGGGGGGGGGGGGGGGGGGGGGGGGGGGGGGGGGGGGGGGGGGGGGGGGGGGGGGGGGGGGGGGGGGGGGGGGGGGGGGGGGGGGGGGGGGGGGGGGGGGGGGGGGGGGGGGGGGGGGGGGGGGGGGGGGGGGGGGGGGGGGGGGGGGGGGGGGGGGGGGGGGGGGGGGGGGGGGGGGGGGGGGGGGGGGGGGGGGGGGGGGGGGGGGGGGGGGGGGGGGGGGGGGGGGGGGGGGGGGGGGGGGGGGGGGGGGGGGGGGGGGGGGGGGGGGGGGGGGGGGGGGGGGGGGGGGGGGGGGGGGGGGGGGGGGGGGGGGGGGGGGGGGGGGGGGGGGGGGGGGGGGGGGGGGGGGGGGGGGGGGGGGGGGGGGGGGGGCCGCACATCTTCACAAGTCCATTGTCACCACAATGGACGGCAAGCTTCAAGCACTTGATCTCTTCGTGATGCTCCACTTGAACTTGCACACGACAATGTTGATGACGATCACCACTTGATGTCATCCTCTCCATGGGTTGAGTGATATCTTCCTCTTGACGCAAGCCCATGAACACGTACCTAACCCCACATAGAACTCTCACATAGACCATGGGTTAGTACACAAAGCACAATGGACAATGCTTACCATACCATGGGATCACTTGATCCCTCTCGGTACATCTTCTCCGCTTTGTGAGTTGAATCATTGAACGTTAAGCGTGCGGACCCTACGGGTTCGAGAATTATGTAGACATGACCGAGACACCTCTCCGGTCAATAACCAACAGGGGAACCTGGATGCTCATATTGGTTCCCACATATTCTATGAAGATCTTAAAGATCTTCGTAGAATATGTGGGAGCCAATATGGGCATCCAGGTCCCGCTATTGGTTATTGACCGGAGACGTGTCTCGGTCATGTCTACATAGTTCTCGAACCCGTAGGGTCCGCACGCTTAAAGTTACGATGAGAGTTTTATTATGAGTTTATGTATGTTGATGTACCGAAGGAGTTCGGAGTCCCGGATGAGATCGGGGACATGACGAGGAGTCTCGAAATGGTCGAGACGTAAAGAGGGGGGGGGGGGGGGGGGGGGGGGGGGGGGGGGGGGGGGGGGGGGGGGGGGGGGGGGGGGGGGTATTGGGCCTTATTGGGCCATACGGGAAAGAAGGAAAAGGGCCTCAAGGGTGGCCGCACCCCTCCCCTTGGTCTGGTCCGAATTGGACTAGGGAAGGGGGGCGACCCCTTCCTTCCTTCTCTTTTTCCCTTCCTCTTTTCCTATTCCATATGGGAGGTGGAATCCTACTAGGACTAGGGAGTCCTAGTAGGACTCCACACTTGGTGCGCCCCCTCCTAGGGCCGGCCTCCTCCTCCCTTGCTCCTTTATATACGGGGGCAGGGGGGCACCTAAGAACACACTTGATATACGATATTTTAGCCGTGTGCGGTGCCCCCCTCCACCAGATTACACCTCGATAATACCGTCGCGGAGCTTAGGCGAAGCCCTGCGTCAGTGGAACATCATCATCGTCACCACGCCGTCGTGCTGACGAAACTCTCCCTCAACACTCGGCTGGATCGGAGTTCGAGGGACGTCATCGAGCTGAACGTGTGTAGAACTCGGAGGTGCCGTACGTTCGGTACTTGATCGGTCGGATCGTGAAGACGTACGACTACATCAACCGCGTTGTGATAACGCTTCCGCTTTCGGTCTATGAGGGTACGTGGACAACACTCTCCCCTCTCGTTGCTATGCATCACCATGATCTTGCGTGTGCGTAGGAATTTTTTTGAAATTACTACGTTCCCCAACAATAACCTCCAACATCGAAAACATCATAGAAGATGCGAGTGAACTCTGTTTTCGACGAACTCGAGCTTGTCATCAAGATGACCATAAGCTCCAAAACTCACAAAGATAAGAACCAAACAAGAACCAATAAAGATGATGCAAGGATGCAATGGTTTGAGCGGGGGGGGGGGGGGGGGGGGGGGGGGGGGGGGGGGGGGGGGGGGGGGGGGGGGGGGGGGGGGGGGGGGGGGGGGGGGGGGGGGGGGGGGGGGGGGGGGGGGGGGGGGGGGGGGGGGGGGGGGGGGGGGGGGGGGGGGGGGGGGGGGGGGGGGGGGGGGGGGGGGGGGGGGGGGGGGGGGGGGGGGGGGGGGGGGGGGGGGGGGGGGGGGGGGGGGGGGGGGGGGGGGGGGGGGGGGGGGGGGGGGGGGGGGGGGGGGGGGGGGGGGGGGGGGGGGGGGGGGGGGGGGGGGGGGGGGGGGGGGGGGGGGGGGGGGGGGGGGGGGGGGGGGGGGGGGGGGGGGGGGGGGGGGGGGGGGGGGGGGGGGGGGGGGGGGGGGGGGGGGGGGGGGGGGGGGGGGGGGGGGGGGGGGGGGGGGGGGGGGGGGGGGGGGGGGGGGGGGGGGGGGGGGGGGGGGGGGGGGGGGGGGGGGGGGGGGGGGGGGGGGGGGGGGGGGGGGGGGGGGGGGGGGGGGGGGGGGGGGGGGGGGGGGGGGGGGGGGGGGGGGGGGGGGGGGGGGGGGGGGGGGGGGGGGGGGGGGGGGGGGGGGGGGGGGGGGGGGGGGGGGGGGGGGGGGGGGGGGGGGGGGGGGGGGGGGGGGGGGGGGGGGGGGGGGGGGGGGGGGGGGGGGGGGGGGGGGGGGGGGGGGGGGGGGGGGGGGGGGGGGGGGGGGGGGGGGGGGGGGGGGGGGGGGGGGGGGGGGGGGGGGGGGGGGGGGGGGGGGGGGGGGGGGGGGGGGGGGGGGGGGGGGGGGGGGGGGGGGGGGGGGGGGGGGGGGGGGGGGGGGGGGGGGGGGGGGGGGGGGGGGGGGGGGGGGGGGGGGGGGGGGGGGGGGGGGGGGGGGGGGGGGGGGGGGGGGGGGGGGGGGGGGGGGGGGGGGGGGGGGGGGGGGGGGGGGGGGGGGGGGGGGGGGGGGGGGGGGGGGGGGGGGGGGGGGGGGGGGGGGGGGGGGGGGGGGGGGGGGGGGGGGGGGGGGGGGGGGGGGGGGGGGGGGGGGGGGGGGGGGGGGGGGGGGGGGGGGGGGGGGGGGGGGGGGGGGGGGGGGGGGGGGGGGGGGGGGGGGGGGGGGGGGGGGGGGGGGGGGGGGGGGGGGGGGGGGGGGGGGGGGGGGGGGGGGGGGGGGGGGGGGGGGGGGGGGGGGGGGGGGGGGGGGGGGGGGGGGGGGGGGGGGGGGGGGGGGGGGGGGGGGGGGGGGGGGGGGGGGGGGGGGGGGGGGGGGGGGGGGGGGGGGGGGGGGGGGGGGGGGGGGGGGGGGGGGGGGGGGGGGGGGGGGGGGGGGGGGGGGGGGGGGGGGGGGGGGGGGGGGGGGGGGGGGGGGGGGGGGGGGGGGGGGGGGGGGGGGGGGGGGGGGGGGGGGGGGGGGGGGGGGGGGGGGGGGGGGGGGGGGGGGGGGGGGGGGGGGGGGGGGGGGGGGGGGGGGGGGGGGGGGGGGGGGGGGGGGGGGGGGGGGGGGGGGGGGGGGGGGGGGGGGGGGGGGGGGGGGGGGGGGGGGGGGGGGGGGGGGGGGGGGGGGGGGGGGGGGGGGGGGGGGGGGGGGGGGGGGGGGGGGGGGGGGGGGGGGGGGGGGGGGGGGGGGGGGGGGGGGGGGGGGGGGGGGGGGGGGGGGGGGGGGGGGGGGGGGGGGGGGGGGGGGGGGGGGGGGGGGGGGGGGGGGGGGGGGGGGGGGGGGGGGGGGGGGGGGGGGGGGGGGGGGGGGGGGGGGGGGGGGGGGGGGGGGGGGGGGGGGGGGGGGGGGGGGGGGGGGGGGGGGGGGGGGGGGGGGGGGGGGGGGGGGGGGGGGGGGGGGGGGGGGGGGGGGGGGGGGGGGGGGGGGGGGGGGGGGGGGGGGGGGGGGGGGGGGGGGGGGGGGGGGGGGGGGGGGGGGGGGGGGGGGGGGGGGGGGGGGGGGGGGGGGGGGGGGGGGGGGGGGGGGGGGGGGGGGGGGGGGGGGGGGGGGGGGGGGGGGGGGGGGGGGGGGGGGGGGGGGGGGGGGGGGGGGGGGGGGGGGGGGGGGGGGGGGGGGGGGGGGGGGGGGGGGGGGGGGGGGGGGGGGGGGGGGGGGGGGGGGGGGGGGGGGGGGGGGGGGGGGGGGGGGGGGGGGGGGGGGGGGGGGGGGGGGGGGGGGGGGGGGGGGGGGGGGGGGGGGGGGGGGGGGGGGGGGGGGGGGGGGGGGGGGGGGGGGGGGGGGGGGGGGGGGGGGGGGGGGGGGGGGGGGGGGGGGGGGGGGGGGGGGGGGGGGGGGGGGGGGGGGGGGGGGGGGGGGGGGGGGGGGGGGGGGGGGGGGGGGGGGGGGGGGGGGGGGGGGGGGGGGGGGGGGGGGGGGGGGGGGGGGGGGGGGGGGGGGGGGGGGGGGGGGGGGGGGGGGGGGGGGGGGGGGGGGGGGGGGGGGGGGGGGGGGGGGGGGGGGGGGGGGGGGGGGGGGGGGGGGGGGGGGGGGGGGGGGGGGGGGGGGGGGGGGGGGGGGGGGGGGGGGGGGGGGGGGGGGGGGGGGGGGGGGGGGGGGGGGGGGGGGGGGGGGGGGGGGGGGGGGGGGGGGGGGGGGGGGGGGGGGGGGGGGGGGGGGGGGGGGGGGGGGGGGGGGGGGGGGGGGGGGGGGGGGGGGGGGGGGGGGGGGGGGGGGGGGGGGGGGGGGGGGGGGGGGGGGGGGGGGGGGGGGGGGGGGGGGGGGGGGGGGGGGGGGGGGGGGGGGGGGGGGGGGGGGGGGGGGGGGGGGGGGGGGGGGGGGGGGGGGGGGGGGGGGGGGGGGGGGGGGGGGGGGGGGGGGGGGGGGGGGGGGGGGGGGGGGGGGGGGGGGGGGGGGGGGGGGGGGGGGGGGGGGGGGGGGGGGGGGGGGGGGGGGGGGGGGGGGGGGGGGGGGGGGGGGGGGGGGGGGGGGGGGGGGGGGGGGGGGGGGGGGGGGGGGGGGGGGGGGGGGGGGGGGGGGGGGGGGGGGGGGGGGGGGGGGGGGGGGGGGGGGGGGGGGGGGGGGGGGGGGGGGGGGGGGGGGGGGGGGGGGGGGGGGGGGGGGGGGGGGGGGGGGGGGGGGGGGGGGGGGGGGGGGGGGGGGGGGGGGGGGGGGGGGGGGGGGGGGGGGGGGGGGGGGGGGGGGGGGGGGGGGGGGGGGGGGGGGGGGGGGGGGGGGGGGGGGGGGGGGGGGGGGGGGGGGGGGGGGGGGGGGGGGGGGGGGGGGGGGGGGGGGGGGGGGGGGGGGGGGGGGGGGGGGGGGGGGGGGGGGGGGGGGGGGGGGGGGGGGGGGGGGGGGGGGGGGGGGGGGGGGGGGGGGGGGGGGGGGGGGGGGGGGGGGGGGGGGGGGGGGGGGGGGGGGGGGGGGGGGGGGGGGGGGGGGGGGGGGGGGGGGGGGGGGGGGGGGGGGGGGGGGGGGGGGGGGGGGGGGGGGGGGGGGGGGGGGGGGGGGGGGGGGGGGGGGGGGGGGGGGGGGGGGGGGGGGGGGGGGGGGGGGGGGGGGGGGGGGGGGGGGGGGGGGGGGGGGGGGGGGGGGGGGGGGGGGGGGGGGGGGGGGGGGGGGGGGGGGGGGGGGGGGGGGGGGGGGGGGGGGGGGGGGGGGGGGGGGGGGGGGGGGGGGGGGGGGGGGGGGGGGGGGGGGGGGGGGGGGGGGGGGGGGGGGGGGGGGGGGGGGGGGGGGGGGGGGGGGGGGGGGGGGGGGGGGGGGGGGGGGGGGGGGGGGGGGGGGGGGGGGGGGGGGGGGGGGGGGGGGGGGGGGGGGGGGGGGGGGGGGGGGGGGGGGGGGGGGGGGGGGGGGGGGGGGGGGGGGGGGGGGGGGGGGGGGGGGGGGGGGGGGGGGGGGGGGGGGGGGGGGGGGGGGGGGGGGGGGGGGGGGGGGGGGGGGGGGGGGGGGGGGGGGGGGGGGGGGGGGGGGGGGGGGGGGGGGGGGGGGGGGGGGGGGGGGGGGGGGGGGGGGGGGGGGGGGGGGGGGGGGGGGGGGGGGGGGGGGGGGGGGGGGGGGGGGGGGGGGGGGGGGGGGGGGGGGGGGGGGGGGGGGGGGGGGGGGGGGGGGGGGGGGGGGGGGGGGGGGGGGGGGGGGGGGGGGGGGGGGGGGGGGGGGGGGGGGGGGGGGGGGGGGGGGGGGGGGGGGGGGGGGGGGGGGGGGGGGGGGGGGGGGGGGGGGGGGGGGGGGGGGGGGGGGGGGGGGGGGGGGGGGGGGGGGGGGGGGGGGGGGGGGGGGGGGGGGGGGGGGGGGGGGGGGGGGGGGGGGGGGGGGGGGGGGGGGGGGGGGGGGGGGGGGGGGGGGGGGGGGGGGGGGGGGGGGGGGGGGGGGGGGGGGGGGGGGGGGGGGGGGGGGGGGGGGGGGGGGGGGGGGGGGGGGGGGGGGGGGGGGGGGGGGGGGGGGGGGGGGGGGGGGGGGGGGGGGGGGGGGGGGGGGGGGGGATACTAGTGACACTCTGTTTGTCTATGTATTCACACATGTACTAAGTTTCCGGCTAATACAATTCTAGCATGAATAATAAGCATTTATCATGATATAAGGAAATATAAATAACAACTTTATTATTGCCTCTAGGGCATATTTCCTTCAGTCTTCCACTTGCACTAGAGTCAATAATCTAGTTCACATCTCCATGTGATTTAACACCAATAGTTCACATCACTATGTGATTAACACCCATAGTTCACATCGCCATGTGACCAACACTCAAAGGGTTTACTAGAGTGAGTAATCTTAGTTCACATCGCCATGTGATTAACACCCAAAGTGTACTAAGGTGTGATCATATTTTGCTTGTGAGAGAAGTTTAGTCAACGGGTCTGCCATATTCAGATCCGTATGTATTTTGCAAATTTCTATGTCAACAATGCTCTGCACGGAGCTACTCTAGCTAATTGCTCCCACTTTCAATAAGTATCCAGATTGAGACTTAGAGTCATCTGGATCAATGTCAAAACTTGCATCGACGTAACCCTTTACGACGAACCTTTTGTCACCTCCATAATCAAGAAACATATCCTTATTCCACTAAGGATAATTTTGACCGTTGTCTACTGATCTACTCCTAGATCACTATTGTACTCCCTTGCCAAACTCAGTGTAGGGTATACAATAGATCTGGTAGACAGCATGGCATACTTTATACAACCTATGGCTGAGGCATAGGGAATGACTTTCATTCTCTTTCTATCTTCTGCCGTGGTCGGGCTTTGAGTCTTACTCAATTTCACACCTTGCAACACAGGCAAGAACTCCTTCTTTGACTATTCCATTTTGAACTACTTCAAAATCTTGTCAGGGTATGTATTCATTGAAAAATCTTATCAAACGTCTTGATCTATCTCTATAGATCTTGATGCTCAATGTGTAAGCAGCTTCACTGAGGTCTTTCTTTGAAAAACTCCTTCCAAACACTCCTTTATGCTCTCCAGAAAATTCTACATCATTTCTGATCAACAATATGTCACTCACATATACTTATCAGAAAGGCTGTAGTGCTCCCACTCACTTTCTTGTAAATACAGGCTTCACCGCAAGTCTGTATAAAACTATATGCTTTGAGCACACTATCAAAACGTATATTCCAACTCCGAGATGCTTGCACCAGTCCATAGATGGATCGCTGGAGCTTTGCACACTTTCTTAGCACCTTTAGGATCGACAAAACCTTCTGGTCGCATCACATACAACTCTTCTTTAAGAAATCCATTAAGGAATGCAGGTTTGACATCCATTTGCCAAATTTCATAAAATGCGGCAATTGCTAACATGATACAGACGGACTTAAGCATCGCTACGGGTGAGAAAGTCTCATCATAGTCAACTCCTTGAACTTGTTGAAAACCTTTCGCAACAAGTCGAGCTTTGTAGACAGTGATAAGATGCATAAAGGATTAACATCAAATGCAATCAATATAAGTGATATGATATGGCCATCATCATCTTGTGCTTGTGATCTCCATCTCCGAAGCACCGTGCTTGTGATCTCCATCTCCGAAGCACCGTCATGATCACCATCGTCACCGGCGCGACACCTTGATCTCCATCGTAGCATCGTTGTCGTCTCGCCAACTTATTGCTTTTACGACTATCGCTACCGCTTAGTGATAAAGTAAAACTATTACATGGCGATTGCATCTCATACAATAAAGCGACAACCATATGGCTCCTGCCAGTTGCCGATAACTCGATTACAAAACATGATCATCTCATACAACACATTATATCACATCATGTCTTGACCATATCACATCACAACATGCCCTGCAAAAACAAGTTAAACGTCCTCTACTTTGTTGTTGCAAGTTTAACGTGGCTGCTACGGGCTTAGCAAGAACCGTTCTTACCTACGCATCAAAACCACAACGATAGTTTGTCAAGTTGGTGCTGTTTTAACCTTCGCAAGGACCGGGCGTAGCCACACTCGGTTCAACTAAAGTGAGAGAGACACACACCCGCCAGTCACCTTTAAGCAACGAGTGCTCCGAACGGTGAAATAAGTCTCGCGTAAGCGTACGCGTAATGTCGGTCCGGGCCGCTTCATCTCACAATACCGCTGAACCAAAGTATGACATGCTGGTAAGAAGTATGACTTATATCGCCCACAACTCACTTGTGTTCAACTCGTGCATAGCATCAACGCATAAAACCTGGCTCTGATACCACTGTTGGGGAACGTAGTAATTTCAAAAAAATTCCTACGCACACGCAAGATCATGGTGATGCATAGCAACGAGAGGGGAGAGTGTTGTCCACGTACCCTCGTAGACCGACAGCGGAAGCGTTATCACAACGCGGTTGATGTTGTCGTACGTCTTCACGATCCGACCGATCAAGTACCGAACGCACGGCACCTCCGAGTTCTACACACGTTCAGCTCGATGACGTCCCTCGAACTCCGATCCAGCCGAGTGTTGAGGGAGAGTTTCGTCAGCACGACGGCGTGGTGACGATGATGATGTTCTACCGACGCAGGGCTTCGCCTAAGCTCCGCAATGATATTATCGAGGTGTAATTTGGTGGAGGGGGGCACCGCACACGGCTAAAAGATCTCAAGGATCAATTGTTGTGTCTCTGGGGTGCCCCCCTACCCCCGTATATAAAGTAGCAAGGGAGGAGGAGGCCGGCCCTAGGAGGGGGTGCACCAAGTGTGGAGTCCTACTAGGACTCCCTAGTCCTAGTAGGATTCCACCTCCCATATGGAATAGGAAAAGAGGAAGGGAAAAAGAGAAGGAAGGAAGGGGGCGCCCCCCTTCCCTAGTCCAATTCGGACCAGACCAAGGGGAGGGGTGCGGCCACCCTTGAGGCCCTTTTTCTTCTTTCCCGTATGGCCCAATAAGGCCCAATACGTATTCCCGTAACTCTGCGGTACTCCGAAAAATACCCGAATCACTCGGAACCTTTCCGAAGTCCGAATATGGGGGGGGGGGGGGGGGGGGGGGGGGGGGGGGGGGGGGGGGGGGGGGGGGGGGGGGGGGGGGGGGGGGGGGGGGGGGGGGGGGGGGGGGGGGGGGGGGGGGGGGGGGGGGGGGGGGGGGGGGGGGGGGGGGGGGGGGGGGGGGGGGGGGGGGGGGGGGGGGGGGGGGGGGGGGGGGGGGGGGGGGGGGGGGGGGGGGGGGGGGGGGGGGGGGGGGGGGGGGGGGGGGGGGGGGGGGGGGGGGGGGGGGGGGGGGGGGGGGGGGGGGGGGGGGGGGGGGGGGGGGGGGGGGGGGGGGGGGGGGGGGGGGGGGGGGGGGGGGGGGGGGGGGGGGGGGGGGGGGGGGGGGGGGGGGGGGGGGGGGGGGGGGGGGGGGGGGGGGGGGGGGGGGGGGGGGGGGGGGGGGGGGGGGGGGGGGGGGGGGGGGGGGGGGGGGGGGGGGGGGGGGGGGGGGGGGGGGGGGGGGGGGGGGGGGGGGGGGGGGGGGGGGGGGGGGGGGGGGGGGGGGGGGGGGGGGGGGGGGGGGGGGGGGGGGGGGGGGGGGGGGGGGGGGGGGGGGGGGGGGGGGGGGGGGGGGGGGGGGGGGGGGGGGGGGGGGGGGGGGGGGGGGGGGGGGGGGGGGGGGGGGGGGGGGGGGGGGGGGGGGGGGGGGGGGGGGGGGGGGGGGGGGGGGGGGGGGGGGGGGGGGGGGGGGGGGGGGGGGGGGGGGGGGGGGGGGGGGGGGGGGGGGGGGGGGGGGGGGGGGGGGGGGGGGGGGGGGGGGGGGGGGGGGGGGGGGGGGGGGGGGGGGGGGGGGGGGGGGGGGGGGGGGGGGGGGGGGGGGGGGGGGGGGGGGGGGGGGGGGGGGGGGGGGGGGGGGGGGGGGGGGGGGGGGGGGGGGGGGGGGGGGGGGGGGGGGGGGGGGGGGGGGGGGGGGGGGGGGGGGGGGGGGGGGGGGGGGGGGGGGGGGGGGGGGGGGGGGGGGGGGGGGGGGGGGGGGGGGGGGGGGGGGGGGGGGGGGGGGGGGGGGGGGGGGGGGGGGGGGGGGGGGGGGGGGGGGGGGGGGGGGGGGGGGGGGGGGGGGGGGGGGGGGGGGGGGGGGGGGGGGGGGGGGGGGGGGGGGGGGGGGGGGGGGGGGGGGGGGGGGGGGGGGGGGGGGGGGGGGGGGGGGGGGGGGGGGGGGGGGGGGGGGGGGGGGGGGGGGGGGGGGGGGGGGGGGGGGGGGGGGGGGGGGGGGGGGGGGGGGGGGGGGGGGGGGGGGGGGGGGGGGGGGGGGGGGGGGGGGGGGGGGGGGGGGGGGGGGGGGGGGGGGGGGGGGGGGGGGGGGGGGGGGGGGGGGGGGGGGGGGGGGGGGGGGGGGGGGGGGGGGGGGGGGGGGGGGGGGGGGGGGGGGGGGGGGGGGGGGGGGGGGGGGGGGGGGGGGGGGGGGGGGGGGGGGGGGGGGGGGGGGGGGGGGGGGGGGGGGGGGGGGGGGGGGGGGGGGGGGGGGGGGGGGGGGGGGGGGGGGGGGGGGGGGGGGGGGGGGGGGGGGGGGGGGGGGGGGGGGGGGGGGGGGGGGGGGGGGGGGGGGGGGGGGGGGGGGGGGGGGGGGGGGGGGGGGGGGGGGGGGGGGGGGGGGGGGGGGGGGGGGGGGGGGGGGGGGGGGGGGGGGGGGGGGGGGGGGGGGGGGGGGGGGGGGGGGGGGGGGGGGGGGGGGGGGGGGGGGGGGGGGGGGGGGGGGGGGGGGGGGGGGGGGGGGGGGGGGGGGGGGGGGGGGGGGGGGGGGGGGGGGGGGGGGGGGGGGGGGGGGGGGGGGGGGGGGGGGGGGGGGGGGGGGGGGGGGGGGGGGGGGGGGGGGGGGGGGGGGGGGGGGGGGGGGGGGGGGGGGGGGGGGGGGGGGGGGGGGGGGGGGGGGGGGGGGGGGGGGGGGGGGGGGGGGGGGGGGGGGGGGGGGGGGGGGGGGGGGGGGGGGGGGGGGGGGGGGGGGGGGGGGGGGGGGGGGGGGGGGGGGGGGGGGGGGGGGGGGGGGGGGGGGGGGGGGGGGGGGGGGGGGGGGGGGGGGGGGGGGGGGGGGGGGGGGGGGGGGGGGGGGGGGGGGGGGGGGGGGGGGGGGGGGGGGGGGGGGGGGGGGGGGGGGGGGGGGGGGGGGGGGGGGGGGGGGGGGGGGGGGGGGGGGGGGGGGGGGGGGGGGGGGGGGGGGGGGGGGGGGGGGGGGGGGGGGGGGGGGGGGGGGGGGGGGGGGGGGGGGGGGGGGGGGGGGGGGGGGGGGGGGGGGGGGGGGGGGGGGGGGGGGGGGGGGGGGGGGGGGGGGGGGGGGGGGGGGGGGGGGGGGGGGGGGGGGGGGGGGGGGGGGGGGGGGGGGGGGGGGGGGGGGGGGGGGGGGGGGGGGGGGGGGGGGGGGGGGGGGGGGGGGGGGGGGGGGGGGGGGGGGGGGGGGGGGGGGGGGGGGGGGGGGGGGGGGGGGGGGGGGGGGGGGGGGGGGGGGGGGGGGGGGGGGGGGGGGGGGGGGGGGGGGGGGGGGGGGGGGGGGGGGGGGGGGGGGGGGGGGGGGGGGGGGGGGGGGGGGGGGGGGGGGGGGGGGGGGGGGGGGGGGGGGGGGGGGGGGGGGGGGGGGGGGGGGGGGGGGGGGGGGGGGGGGGGGGGGGGGGGGGGGGGGGGGGGGGGGGGGGGGGGGGGGGGGGGGGGGGGGGGGGGGGGGGGGGGGGGGGGGGGGGGGGGGGGGGGGGGGGGGGGGGGGGGGGGGGGGGGGGGGGGGGGGGGGGGGGGGGGGGGGGGGGGGGGGGGGGGGGGGGGGGGGGGGGGGGGGGGGGGGGGGGGGGGGGGGGGGGGGGGGGGGGAGTTGAGTCAGACTCAATGCCCGACCACTGCAGAAGATAGAGAGAAAATTAAAAGTCATTCCCTATGCCTCAGCCATAGTTTCTATCATGTATGCAATGCTGTGTACCAGACCTGATGTGTGCCTTGCTATAAGTTTAGCAGGGAGGCACCAAAGTAATCCAGGAGTGGGTCACTGGACAGCGGTCAAGAACATCCTGAAATACCTGGAAAGGACTAAGGATATGTTTCTCGTTCATGGAGGTGACAAAGAGCTTGTCGTAAATGGTTATGTCGATGCAAGCTTTGACACTGATCTGGATGACTCTAAGTCACAAACCGGATACGTATTTATATTGAATGGTGGAGCTGTAAGTTGGTGCAATTTCAAGCAGAGCGTCGTGGCGGGATCTACGTGTGAAGCGGAGTACATAGCTGCTTCGGAAGCAGCAAATGAAGGAGTCTGGATGAAGGAGTTCATATCCGATCTAGGTGTAATACCTAGTGCATCAGGTCCAATGAAAATCTTTTGTGACAATACTAGAGCAATTGCCTTGGCGAAAGAATCCAGATTTCACAAGAGAACTAAACACATCAAGAGACGCTTCAATTCCATTCATGATCAAGTCAAGGAGGGAGACATAGAGATTTGCAAAATACATACGGATCTGAATGTTGCAGACCCGTTAACTAAGCCTCTTCCACGAGCAAAACATGATGAGCACCAAGACTCCATGGGTGTTAGAATCATTACTATGTAATCTAGATTATTGACTCTAGTGCAAGTGGGAGATTGAAGGAAATATGCCCTAGAGGCAATAATACAGTTGTTATTTATATTTCCTTATATCATGATAAATGTTTATTATTCATGCTAGAATTGTATTGACCGGAAACTTAGTACATGTGTGAATACATAGACAAAACAGAGTGTCCCAAGTATGCCTCCACTTGACTAGCTCATTAATCAAAGATGGTTATGTTTCCTGGCCATAGACATGTGTTGTCATTTGATGAACAGGATCACATCATTAGAGAATGATGTGATGGACAAGACCCATCTGTTAGCTTAGCATAATGATCATTTAGTTTTATTGCTATTGCTTTCTTCATGACTTATACATATTCCTCTGACTATGACATTATGCAACTCCCGAATATTGGAGGAACACCTTGTGTGCTATCAAACATCACAACGTAACTGGGTGATTATAAAGATGCTCTACAGGTGTCTTCGAAGGTTTTTGTTGGGTTGGCATAGATCAAGATTAGGATTTGTCACTCCGAGTATCGGAGACGTATCTCTGGGCCCTCTCGGTAATGCACATCACTATAAGCCTTGCAAGCAATGTGACTAATGAGTTAGTTGTGGGATGATGCATTACATAATGAGTAAAGAGACTTGTCGGTAACGAGATTGAACTAGGTATGATGATACCGACGATCGAATCTCGGGCAAGTAACATACCGATGACAAAGGGAATAACGTATGTAGTTATTGCAGTTTGACCGATAAAGATCTTCATAGAATATGTAGGAACCAATATGAGCATCCAGGTTCTGCTATTGGTTATTGACCGGAGATGTGTCTCGGTCATGTCTACATAGTTCTCGAACCCGTAGGGTCCGCACGCTTAACGTTCGATGACGATTTGTATTATGAGTTATGTGTTTTGGTGACCGAAGTTTGTTCAGAGTCCCGGATGAGATCACGAACATGACGAGGAGCCTCGAAATGGTCAAGAGGTAAAGATTCATATATTGGAAGGTAGTATTCGGACATCGGAATGGTTTCGAGTGGTTCGGGTATTTTACCGTAGTACCGAGGGGTTACCGGAACCCCCCGGGGAAGTATTGGGGGGGGGGGGGGGGGGGGGGGGGGGGGGGGGGGGGGGGGGGGGGGGGGGGGGGGGGGGGGGGGGGGGGGGGGGGGGGGGGGGGGGGGGGGGGGGGGGGGGGGGGCTCCTTCCTTTTCCCCTCCGGTAAGAAAGGAAAAAAGGGGGGCCGAATCCTACTAGGAGTGGAGTCCTAGTAGGAGTCCCCCCATGGCGCGTCCCTCCTGGCCGGCCGCCGCCTCCTCCCCTCCTTTATATACGGGGGTAGGAGGGCACCCCATAGCACATAAGTTGTTCTCTTAGCCCTGTGCGGTGCCCGCCTCCACAGTTTCTCCTCCGGTCATAGCGTCATAGTGCTTAGGCGAAGCCCTGCGCGAATCACATCACCATCACCGTCACCATGCCGTCGTGTTGATGGAACTCTCCCTCGACCCTCTGCTGTATCAAGAGTTCGAGGGACGTCATCAAGCTGAACGTGTGCTGAACTCGGAGGTGCCGTATGTTCGGTACTAGATCGGTTGGATCGTGAAGACGTTCGACTACATCAACCGCGTTAACCTAACGCTTCCGCTTTCGGTCTACGAGGGTACATAGACACACTCTCCCCCTCTCGTTGCTATGCATCTCCTAGATAGAACCTGCATGAGCGTAGGAATTTTTTTGAAATTGCATGCTACGTTCCCCAACATGATGGATTCCACTCGATGTAATCATCAAGGTGAACATATGAGGAACCACCCTCAAGGTTCACACTTGAGGTGTTGCATGACAGAACCGTATCGGGAATGGTGAAGGAGGAACCACCCTCGTTGACCACGACCGAATAGCTACACTACAGAAGTATCATCAGGAGTGCATTACGAGGTATCACCCTCGGCACTCGATAGTAGCTCTGCAGAGTCGAGCAACAAAAGGGGCGTGATGTGATGTGAGGTGTCAGGCTCTGGTCGTCGATCACGTTGATCGAGTCGTCGATGATGAAGCAGGGGCAACAAGGACAAGGTGGGGGTCACTGATGGATCACTAACCAACCTATACTAAGCAGTTTAGGATAAGCAAGTAGGTAACAATAAGAGGTTACAAAAGCAGGCTATGCATC
>JAAAWM010008970.1:0-18325 GCA_036873465.1 Thinopyrum obtusiflorum
TTCATAATCATTGCCTTGGATATCGTCATAACTTTGCGCTTTTCTATCAATTGGTCGACAGTAATTTGTTCACCCATCGTATTATTTGCTATCTTGAGAGAAGCCTCTAGTGAAACCTATGGCCCCCGGGTCTGTTTTCCATCATATAAGTTTTCGATCTATTATTTTGCAATCTTTTACTTTCTGATCTATAAACCAAAAACCAAAAAATATTTACTTTATTGTTTGTTTAGTTTCATATATCTCTATCAGATCTCACTTTTGCAAGTGACCGTGAAGGGATTGACAACCCCTTTATCGCGTTGGGTGCAAGTGTTTGATTGTTTGTGCATGTATTGGTGATTTGTGTGTTGTCTCCTACTGGATTGATACCTTGGTTCTCTAACTGAGGGAAATACTTATCTCTACTTTGCTGGATCACCCTTTCCTCTTCAAGGGAAAAACCAACGCAAGCTCAAGAAGTAGCACTCATGTAATAAGAACCTGAACTTTCTCATCATATGATGCAAGTGCTAATGAAGCCTTTGAAGCCTGGCCAAGCTCCAAGAACCACCTTCCTAGTGAAGGATTTGCTTTATGTACCAAGAACAATCTACCACATTCTGACCAAAACTCTCAGTCCGATCAAAGGCCACAACTCTGAAGAAGAGGAAGTTGTTGGCATCATGAAGAAACTGTTGTTCAACACTATACATGGCATTCCCATTAACTACCATGATTTCTTCATGAGGACTTTGGCGAATGTTGCACTGTCATCGTTTGAGTTGAAGCCTTATGCTCCATGGATTATGAAATTCATCAGAACCAGGTCTTCAATTCACAACAAGGCAGATTGTCAGAATCACCTCAGCTATTACCTCCCATTGAAGTCCTCAAAAGGACTATTTCCTCAGTTGAAGAAAAAGGCAAAGCTGTTGTCATTGATGAAGGCACTCTTCCATTGGATGGTCAATTTCGCAAAGCTACATCTTACTCCACCAATAATGACTCTGCAACTCAAGACTCTGCCGCAAAAGCCTCAAAGCCAACTCCTCAAGCCACTGCCCCACGCATGATGACTGATCGTGAGCTTCTTCTAAGTCTTCATCAGAAGGTCGATCGCAATCACAAGTGGGTCAATCATCAATTTGGCTCAATTCTTCAGAACATGGGGGGGGGGGGGGGGGGGGGGGGGGGGGGGGGGGGGGGGGGGGGGGGGGGGGGGGGGGGGGGGGGGGGGGGGGGGGGGGGGGGGGGGGGGGGGGGGGGGGGGGGGGGGGGGGGGGGGGGGGGGGGGGGGGGGGGGGGGGGGGGGGGGGGGGGGGGGGGGGGGGGGGGGGGGGGGGGGGGGGGGGGGGGGGGGGGGGGGGGGGGGGGGGGGGGGGGGGGGGGGGGGGGGGGGGGGGGGGGGGGGGGGGGGGGGGGGGGGGGGGGGGGGGGGGGGGGGGGGGGGGGGGGGGGGGGGGGGGGGGGGGGGGGGGGGGGGGGGGGGGGGGGGGGGGGGGGGGGGGGGGGGGGGGGGGGGGGGGGGGGGGGGGGGGGGGGGGGGGGGGGGGGGGGGGGGGGGGGGGGGGGGGGGGGGGGGGGGGGGGGGGGGGGGGGGGGGGGGGGGGGGGGGGGGGGGGGGGGGGGGGGGGGGGGGGGGGGGGGGGGGGGGGGGGGGGGGGGGGGGGGGGGGGGGGGGGGGGGGGGGGGGGGGGGGGGGGGGGGGGGGGGGGGGGGGGGGGGGGGGGGGGGGGGGGGGGGGGGGGGGGGGGGGGGGGGGGGGGGGGGGGGGGGGGGGGGGGGGGGGGGGGGGGGGGGGGGGGGGGGGGGGGGGGGGGGGGGGGGGGGGGGGGGGGGGGGGGGGGGGGGGGGGGGGGGGGGGGGGGGGGGGGGGGGGGGGGGGGGGGGGGGGGGGGGGGGGGGGGGGGGGGGGGGGGGGGGGGGGGGGGGGGGGGGGGGGGGGGGGGGGGGGGGGGGGGGGGGGGGGGGGGGGGGGGGGGGGGGGGGGGGGGGGGGGGGGGGGGGGGGGGGGGGGGGGGGGGGGGGGGGGGGGGGGGGGGGGGGGGGGGGGGGGGGGGGGGGGGGGGGGGGGGGGGGGGGGGGGGGGGGGGGGGGGGGGGGGGGGGGGGGGGGGGGGGGGGGGGGGGGGGGGGGGGGGGGGGGGGGGGGGGGGGGGGGGGGGGGGGGGGGGGGGGGGGGGGGGGGGGGGGGGGGGGGGGGGGGGGGGGGGGGGGGGGGGGGGGGGGGGGGGGGGGGGGGGGGGGGGGGGGGGGGGGGGGGGGGGGGGGGGGGGGGGGGGGGGGGGGGGGGGGGGGGGGGGGGGGGGGGGGGGGGGGGGGGGGGGGGGGGGGGGGGGGGGGGGGGGGGGGGGGGGGGGGGGGGGGGGGGGGGGGGGGGGGGGGGGGGGGGGGGGGGGGGGGGGGGGGGGGGGGGGGGGGGGGGGGGGGGGTGGAAATCTCATACAGTTCAGTCAATTTCTTCAGTGACAGAGACGAAGATCTTCTGTTCACTAAGGAATTTATTCTGACTAAGGAGTTAAGAATTCGCCAGTGCGGATTGCCTACAAGTGAGGAACATGATAGCCCTGAGGAATTTGAGAGCTCAAATTTTCGACCGTTGCTGTGCTACGCGCCAGCTGTCCCAAATATCTTATCCACCTAACGGTCATATCATTGAAGGGCATTTATGTCTTATCATGTCAGGCTGCTCCCCGGCTATAAATAGCCGCCCCTACAACCACTAGCTGGTTGGCTGCTCCGAGAGAAATTGACACTTGTCATTTAGAGCATCCCATCCTCCGAGGACTTTGAGCGAAAATCATCAGTGAGGAAAAACCCAAACATCTACAACCCAAAGTGATTGAGCATCACTAAAGAGATTGTTCCTGTGTGGAACCGACGCTTGATACCTTTGAAGACTGTGCATCTTTCAGACGGTTAGGCGTCATGGTCTAGAGCATCCAAGAGGAATGGGGGGGGGGGGGGGGGGGGGGGGGGGGGGGGGGGGGGGGGGGGGGGGGGGGGGGGGGGGGGGGGGGGGGGGGGGGGGGGGGGGGGGGGGGGGGGGGGGGGGGGGGGGGGGGGGGGGGGGGGGAGTCACCTGTGAAGACTTACCACGAGTGATTGGGCGAGGTCTATGTGACCTTAGCTCAAGGAGAATACGGTGAGGACTGTGTGTCCTCAGGTTTAAATACCTAGCCGCTCCAACCAGACGTACAATTGTCACAGCAGTTGGAACTGGTCCACCAAATCATTGTCTTCACCGAGCTACTGGTTCTATTTCCTCAACCCTCCCATTTCCTCATTCATGTGTTGGTGAACTTGATTGTTACTATTTGAAGACTTTGACTGGAGACTTTCTCAATTTCCTCAATCCTATTTCTTCAGTTATCCTGTCTTGTGCCTGCCTATCCTATTTACACGCTATCTGTGCTATGTGCTTGTTTCCTATCATCATGATGACTGTGTTACTACCATGTTATGCTTGCACCTGAGTACTTATTCCACTGCTAGTAGTTCGTCACTTAGCAAATTCCTCAAGTTGTATTTCCTCAGTGACGAATTTGTAAAAATTGCCTATTCACCCCCCCTCTAGTCGATATAACGCACTTTCACTACTCTAACAGCAAAGTTATTTATATTATTATTCATTTCATCAAGCAACTCTCTTTGAGATTTAGCAACTTGTTCTAGTTGAGTTTGAACCATAGAGGCATATTTTCCTACACCTCTAACATCATTGGAGATTCTAAATAACAAGTCACTCAAGCGAGCAATCATATTGGAGTTGTATTTCATTGTTTCATAACATTTTCATTGAAGTGATCTTGTTTTCTAATGTAGTTGTCAAACTCATAAAGGCATTGACTAGGATGTTTATTGTAAGGGATGTCACTTTCATCAAATTTCATTAAAGAGTTTACCTCTACCACCTTTGGTGGTGGCTTATCAAGTCCTTGTATTTCTTCAATAGAAGGTAAATTTTTAACATCCTCTGCTTTAATGCCTTTTTCCTTCATACTTTTCTTTGCCTCTTGCATACCTTCAGGACTTAGATATAAGATACCCCTCTTCTTCGGAGTGGGTTTAGGCAGTGGTTCAGGAAGAGTCCAATCATCATAATTTTTCAATATATTATTCAATAATTCCTCAGCGTGTTCAACAGTTCGTTCCCTAAAAACACAACTAGCACAACTTTCTAGGAACTCCCTAGAAGCATTAGTCAGTCCATTATAGAAGATATCAAGTATTTCATTTTTCTTAAGAGGACGATCAGGCAAAGCATTAAGCAATTGGAGAAGCCTCCCCCAAGCTTGTGGGAGACTCTCTTCTTCAATTTGCACAAAATTAAATATTTCCTGTAAGGCAGCTTGTTTCTTATGAGCAGGAAAATATTTTTCAGATAAGTAATAAATCATATCCTGGGGACTACGCACACAGCCAGGAGCAAGAGTATTGTACCATATCTTAGCATCACCCTTTAATGAGAACGGAAATAATTTGAGAATATAGTAGTAGCGAATCTTCACATCATGAGCAAATAGGGTGGCTATATCATTTAATTTAGTGAGGTGTGCCATAACAGTTTCAGTTTCATAGCCATGGAAAGGATCAGATTCAACCAAAGTAATTAACTCTGGGTCGACAGAGAATTCATAGTCCTTATCATCAACAAAGATAGGTGAAGTAGCAAACTTAGGATCACATTGAAAGGATCGAGATGGACCTAGAGGGGGGTGAATAGGTACAAATGCAAATTTTAATTGTTACTTAGCAATTTTAGGCAATAATGCGGAATATAAAGGGGAGCCTAATAATTGCAAGTATGATACTAAGAGCTAAGCAAGGTGAACAAGTACCGCAAGTAAGTGAGTAAACAAGCACAATATATGATAAGTAAAGACTAAGAGACAAGTAACCACACGTAGGAAGTTAGGGTTAGGAATAACCGCAACTCCGAGAGACGAGGATGTATGCCGATGTTCACTTCCTTGGAGGGAAGCTACGTCACCGTTTACAGAGGTGGGTGTTACCACAAAGGCACACCAACACCACGAAGGATCACCCTATTATCTCTTTGAGATATCACCACGAAGGCGATTCTCAACCACTAGTGGTAGACCTTGGGGTGGTCTCCAAACCCTCACAAACTTTTCAGGGGTAATCACAATGTTCGATTCCTCTCCGAAGAACTCCTACCACCTAGGAGTCTCCAACCTCCAAGAGTAACAAGAACGATGGGGAAAAGCTCAAGACTTTCTCAAATCACGAATTCCTTTGGTGCAAAGAAGGGGAAGGAGTGGATCTATTACTTGATAGGAAAACTTCTCACGAATGCTCTCAAATCCCTTCGGGATCTAAGATTTGGTGTATGAGTGAGAGAGAGAGAGAGAGAGAGAGTGAAATGTGTTCTAGGGATTACTCAAAGTGAATGGTCAGCCCTCTCCCATGGAGGAAGAAAGCTATATATAGTATTGGAGCAAATATGGCTGTTGTAGAGTAAGTGATAGAGGTAGGCCGGACATCCGGGCCAGGGGCCAGAGATCCAGCATAGTGTGACATCTGTGTAATAAAGCATAAAGGCTAGAATAAAATAGAGAGGCCAGACATCCGGGGTAAAGCCCGGACATCCGGCGTGGCTGGAAGTCCCGGACATCCGGCGTGGTGCCCGGACATCCGGAGAAAGCATCACAGAACAGATGCTCTCTGGACTGCAAAGAGCCAGACATCCGGCAGGTTATCTCCGATATCTGGGGACACAAGAGAGCCCAGACATCCGGCAAGGAGGCCGGACATCCGTGGATATAACCAACCGTTCGGTGTTCTCTGGATAGCAAGGGCCGGATATCCAACGGAGCAGCTCGGATATCCGTCGTGCGGGCCGGGCATCCGGCGAGCTGGCCGGACATCTGGCGTGGGAGCAGAGGCCGAGAATTTCCTACAGTATTCTTGTGTATGTGCCTAAGATGGAGAAGCTCGGTTTTTGTAACATGAGCAAGCCCTTCACTATCCCTACCGATCCCCTCTTAATAGTGCGGGATCCCTATACTCAAGAACAAACAAATATACAGTCTTTTTGATCTAGTATTTCTTCCTTGAGTAATATCAACTCCATATGTTCATGATCCACACACCTTTGTCATCCGGGGACTAACACCTGAGATTTACTTGACGAACATAGTTAGTCCCCTACATATATATTGTCATCAACATCAAAACTTGATGTAAGGGCATGATTGCACTTTCAAGCTCCCCCTTTTTGTTTGTTGATGACAATCATACATGTAGTACCACACATAAAAATAAAATACATTTTACATTGTAATACATCAGAGCATAATACAATATGATCCTATTTGATTTAGCTCCCCCTCAATGTGTGTATAAGATGATTAATTATAATTCAATGCACACATTACATGTTTGCATATGACACAAAAGTGAGGACAAAATACCAACCAAACAGAGATATGGCATGCAAGTAGATGAGATACATCATCAACCCATAGACTCATAGATGATAAGATAGTCTTACATGACCAAGTACCACTTGTAGCATACATATAAAGTTTGAATAAGAGAACATAGAGACCGACATCTAGGCATCTAAGGTACTACTTCTCCCCCCTTTGACAGCAACAGGCAAAAAGGGGCGAAGGCAAATAGAGGAACATGAAAGAAATCACTCCTGGCAGATGTCAACATCATCAGCCACCCCCTCAAAGAACTCTGCGTACTCGTCATGAGATGGGAACCCGAAGGAGGAAGTGGCCGGTGCAGCGGGAATGGGATCATCTGTTGGGAATCGTTGCATTGAAAACAAAAAAAATCTACGCACACGCAATGATCTATCCATGGAGATGCATAGCAACGAGAGGAGGAGAGTGTGTCTACGTACCCTCGTAGACCGTAAGCGGAAGCGTTTCACAACACATTTGATGTAGTCGAACTTTCTTCGAGCTCCAACCGATCTAGTACCGAACGCACGGCACCTCCGCGTTCTACACATGTTCAGCTCGGTGACGTCCTCCGCCTTCTTGATCCAGCAAGACGGCAAGGTAGTAGATGAGTTCTGACAGCACGATGGCATGGTGACGGTGATGGTGAAGTGATCTCCGTAGGGCTTCGCCTAAGCACTACAAAAATATGACCGTGGGAGTAAACGGTGGGCGGGGGCGTCGCACACGGCTAAGACAATGTTGTCTGGTGTGTGCTAGGGCGCGGGGGGGGCCCCCCCCCCCCACATATATATAGGTTGGAGGGAGAGGGGAGGCTACCAGGAGGCGCGCCAAGTAGGCCAAATCCTACTTGGGGTCCGCCCAAGTGGCGCGCCCCCCTGCCATATGTTGGGGAACGTAGCATGCAATTTCAAAAAAATTCTACGCTCACGCAAGATCTATCTAGGAGATGCATAGCAACGAGAGGGGAGAGTGTGTCCACGTACCCTCGTAGACCGAAAGCGAAAGCGTTATGTTAACGCGGTTGATGTAGTTGAACGTCTTCACGATCCAACCGATCCAAGTACCAAATGTACGGCACCTCCGTGTTCAGCACACGTTCAGCTCGATGACGTCCCTCGAACTCTTGATCCAGCAGAGGGTCGAGGGAGAGTTCCGTCAGCACGATGGCATGGCGGTGGTGATGATGAAGTTACCGGTGCAGGGCTTCGCCTAAGCACTACGACGATGTGACCGAGGTGTGTAACTGTGGAGGGGGCACTGCACACGGCTAAGAGAAGACTTGGTGTGTCTTTGGGGTGCCCCCCGCCCCCGTATATAAAGGAGGGGGGAGGAGGTGGCCGGCCCAAGGGGGGGCGCGCCAAGGGGGAGTCCTACTAGGATTCCTAATCCTAGTAGGACTCCCCTTCCTTTTTCCAAGAGGGGGAGAGAGGGAAGGAGAGAGAGGAAGAAGGAAAGAGGGGGGCCGGCCCCCTCCCCTAGTCCAATTCGGTTTGGGCAAGGGGGGCGCGCCCCTCTCACGTGGCCTCTCTCCTCTCCTCCAATAAGGCCCAATAGGCCCATTACTTCTCCCGGGGGGTTCCGATAACCTCCCGGTATTCCAGAAAAATGCCGGAATCACTCGGAACCATTCCGATGTCCGAATGCAACCTTCCAATATATGAATCTTTACCTCTCGACCATTTCGAGACTCCTCGTCATGTCCGTGATCTCATCCGGGACTCCGAACAAACTTCGGTCATCAAATCACATAACTCATAATACAAATCGTCATCGAACGTTAAGCGTGCGGACCCTACGGGTTCAAGAACTATGTAGACATGACCGAGACACATCTCCGGTCAATAACCAATAGCGAAGCTAGATGCTCATATTGGCTCCTACATATTCTACGAAGATCTTTATCGGTCAAACCACATAACAACATACGTTATTCCCTTTGTCATCGGTATGTTACTTGCCCGAGATTCGATCGTCGGTATCATCATACCTAGTTCAATCTCGTTACCGGCAAGTCTCTTTACTCATTCCGTAGTGCATCATCCCATAACTAACTCATTAGTCACATTGCTTGCAAGGCTTCATATGATGTGCATTACCGAGAGGGCCCAGAGATACCTCTTCGATACTCGAAGTGACAAATCCTAATCTCGATCTATGCCAACCCAACAAACACCTTCAGAGACACCTGTAGAGCATCTTTATGATCACCCAGTTATGTTGTGACATTTAATAGCACACAAGGTGTTCCTCCGGTATTCGGGAGTTGCATAATCTCATAGTCAGAGGAATGTGTATAAGTCATGAAGAAAGCTCTAGCAATAAAACTTAACGATCATTATGCTAAGCTAACGGATGGGTCTTGTCCATCACATCATTCTCCTAATGATGTGATCCCGTTCATCAAATGACAACACATGTCTATGGTTAGGAAACTTAACCATCTTTGATTAACGAGCTAGTCAAGTAGAGGCATACTAGCGACACTTTGTTTTGTCTATGTCTTCACACATGTATCAAGTTTCTGGTTAATACAATTCTAGCATTAATAATAAACATTTATCATGATATAAGGAAATATAAATAACAACTTTATTATTGCCTCTAGGGCATATTTCCTTCAGTCTCCCACTTGCACTAGAGTCAATAATCTAGATTACATTGTAATGATTCTAACACCCATGGAGTCTTGGTGCTGATCATGTTTTGCTCGTGGAAGAGGCTTAGTCAACGGGTCTGCAACATTCAGATCTGTATGTATTTTGCAAATCTCTATGTCTCCCTCCTTGACTTCATCGCGGATGGAGTTGAAGCGTCTCTTGATGTGTTTGGTTCTTTTGTGAAATATGGATTCCTTCGCTAAGGCAATTGCTCCAGTATTGTCACAAAAGATTTTCATTGGACCCGATGCACTAGGTATTACACCTAGATCGGATATGAACTCCTTCATCCAGACTCCTTCATTTGCTGCTTCCGAAGCAGCTATGTACTCCGCTTCACACGTAGATGCCGCCGGGACGCTTTGCTTGGAACTGCTCCAACTGACAGCTCCACCGTTCAATATAAATACGTATCCGGTTTGTGACTAGAGTCGTCCAGATCTATGTCAAAGCTAGCATTGACGTAACCATTTACGATGAGCTCTTTGTCACCTCCATAAACGAGAAACATATCCTTAGTCCTTTTCAGGTATTTCAGGATGTTCTATAGCGCTGTCCAGTGATCCACTCCTAGATTACTTTGGTACCTCCCTGCTAAACTTATAGCAAGGCACACATCAGGTCTGGTACGCAGCATTGCATACATGATAGAAGCTATGGCCGAGTCATAGGGAATGACTTTCATTTTCTCTCTATCTTCTGCAGTGGTCGGGCATTGAGTCTTACTCAACTTCACACCTTGTAATACAGGCAAGAACCCTTTCTTTGACTGATCCATTTTGAACTTCTTCAAAACTTTAACAAGGTATGTGCTTTGTGAAAGTCCAATTAAGCGTCCTGATCTATCTCTATAGATCTTGATGCCCAATATATAAGCAGCTTCACCGAGGTCTTTCATTGAAAAATTCTTATTCAAGTATCCTTTTATGCTATCGAGAAATTTTATATCATTCCCAATCAATAATATGTCATCCACATATAATATTAGAAATGCTACAGAGCTCCCACTCACTTTCTTGTAAATACATGCTTCTCCAAAAGTCTGTATAAAACCATAAGCTTTGATCACACTATCAAAACGTATATTCCAACTCCGAGATGCTTGCACCAGTCCATAAATGGATCGCTGGAGCTTGCACACTTTGTTAGCACCTTTAGGATCGACAAAACCTTCTGGTTGCATCATATAGAACTCTTCTTTGAGAAATCCATTAAGGAATGCAGTTTTGACATCCATTTGCCAGATTTCATAATCATAAAACGCGGCAATTGCCAACATGATTCGGACAGACTTAAGCATCGCTATGGGTGGGAAGGTCTCATCGTAGTCAACTCCTTGAACTTGTCGAAAACCTTTCGCAACAAGTCCAGCTTTGTAGACAGTAACATTACCGTCAGCATCAGTCTTCTTCTTGAAGATCCATTTATTCTCTATGGCTTGCCGATCATCGGGCAAGTCAACCAAAGTCCACACTTTGTTCTCATACATGGATCCCATCTCAGATTTCATGGCCTCAAGCCATTTCGCGGAATCTGGGCTCATCATCGCTTCCTCATAGTTCGTAGGTTCGTCATGGTCTAGTTACATGACTTCCAGAACAGGATTATCGTACCACCCTGGTGCGGAATGTACTCTGGTTGACCTACGAGGTTCTGTAGTAACTTGATCTAAAGTTTGATGATCATCATCATTAGCTTCCTCACTAATTGGTGTAGGCATCAGTGGAACTGATTTCTGTGATGAACTACTCTCCAATTCAAGAGAAGGTACCACCTCATCAAGTTCTACTTTCCTCCCACTCACTTCTTTCGACAGAAACTCCTTCTCTAGAAAGGATCCATTCTTAGCAACAAATATCTTGCCTTCGGATCTGTGATAGAAGGTGTACCCAATACTTTCTTTTGGGTATCCTATGAAGACGCACTTCTCCGATTTGGGTTTGAGCTTATCAGGCTGAAGCTTTTTCACATAAGCATCGCAACCCCAAACTTTAAGAAACAATAGCTTAGGTTTCTTGCCAAACCACAGTTCATACGGTGCCATCTCAATGGATTTAGACGGTGCCCTATTTAACGTAAATGCAGCTGTCTCTAATGCATAACCCCAAAACGATAGTGGTAAATCGGTAAGAGACATCATAGATCATACCATATCTAATAAAGTACGGTTACGACGTTCGGACACACCATTACGCTGTGGTGTTCCAGGTGGCGTGAGTTGCGAAACTATTCTGCATTGTTTTAAATGAAGACCAAACTGGTAACTCAAATATTCGCCTCCGCGATCAGATCGTAGAAACTTTATTTTCTTGTTACAATGATTTTCCACTTCACTATGAAATTCTTTGAACTTTTCAAATGTTTCAGACTTGTGCTTCATTAAGTAGATATACCCATATCTGCTCAAATCATCTGTGAAGGTCAGAAAATAACGATACCCGCCGCGAGCCTCAATACTCATCGGACCGCATACATCGGTATGTATTATTTCCAATAAGTCTGTAGCTTGCTCCATTGTTTCGGAGAACGAAGTCTTAGTCATCTTGCCCATGAGGCATGGTTCGCAAGTATCAAATGATTCATAATCAAGTGATTCCAAAACTCCATCAGCATGGAGTTTCTTCATGCGCTTTAGGGGGGGGGGGGGGGGGGGGGGGGGGGGGGGGGGGGGGGGGGGGGGGGGGGGGGGGGGGGGGGGGGGGGGGGGGGGGGGGGGGGGGGGGGGGGGGGGGGGGGGGGGGGGGGGGGGGGGGGGGGGGGGGGGGGGGGGGGGGGGGGGGGGGGGGGGGGGGGGGGGGGGGGGGGGGGGGGGGGGGGGGGGGGGGGGGGGGGGGGGGGGGGGGGGGGGGGGGGGGGGGGGGGGGGGGGGGGGGGGGGGGGGGGGGGGGGGGGGGGGGGGGGGGGGGGGGGGGGGGGGGGGGGGGGGGGGGGGGGGGGGGGGGGGGGGGGGGGGGGGGGGGGGGGGGGGGGGGGGGGGGGGGGGGGGGGGGGGGGGGGGGGGGGGGGGGGGGGGGGGGGGGGGGGGGGGGGGGGGGGGGGGGGGGGGGGGGGGGGGGGGGGGGGGGGGGGGGGGGGGGGGGGGGGGGGGGGGGGGGGGGGGGGGGGGGGGGGGGGGGGGGGGGGGGGGGGGGGGGGGGGGGGGGGGGGGGGGGGGGGGGGGGGGGGGGGGGGGGGGGGGGGGGGGGGGGGGGGGGGGGGGGGGGGGGGGGGTTGCAGTAGAAGCACTCAGTTTCAGGCTTGGGTCCAGACTTGGAATTCTTCCCGGGAGCAGCAACTTGCTTGCTGTTCTTCTTGAAGTTCCCCTTCTTTCCCTTGCCCTTTTTCTTGGAACTAGTGGTCTTGTTAACCATCAACACTTGATGCCCTTTCTTGATTTCAACCTCCACAGCTTTGAGCATAGCGAAGAGCTCGGGAATTGTCTTATTCATCCCTTGCATATTATAGTTCATCACGAAGCCTTTGTAGCTTGGTGGCACTGATTGAAGAACTCTGTCAATAACACTATCATCTGGAAGATTAACTCCCAGCTGAGTCAAGTGGTTATGGTACCCAGACATTCTGAGTATGTGTTCACTGACAGAACTGTTCTCCTCCATCTTGCAGCTATAGAGCTTGTTGGAGACTTCATATCTCTCAACTCGGGCATTTGCTTGAAATATTAACTTCAACTCCTGCAACATCTCATATGCTCCATGACGTTCAAAACGTCTTTGAAGCCCCGATTCTAAGCCATAGAGCATGGCACACTGAACTATAGAGTAGTCATCAGACCGCGTTTGCTAGACGTTCAAAGCGTCTACATTAGCGGGAGCGGGCTTGTCACCTAGCGATGCATCGAGGACATAATTCTTCTGTGCAGCAATGAGGATAATCCTCAAGTTACGGACCCAGTCCGTGTAGTTGCTACCATCATCTTTCAACTTAGCTTTCTCTAGGAATGCATTAAAATTCAAGGGAATGGTAGCACGGGCCATTGATCTACAACATAGATATGCAAAAACTATCAGGATTAAGTTCATGATAAATTAAGTTCAATTAATCATATTACTTAAGAACTCCCACTTAGATAGACATCCCTCCAGTCATCTAAATGATCACATGATCCATATCAACTAAACCATGTCCGATCATCACGTGAGATGGAGTAGTTTTCAATGGTGAACATCTCTATGTTTATCATATCTACTATATGATTCACGTTCGAGGGGGGGGGGGGGGGGGGGGGGGGGGGGGGGGGGGGGGGGGGGGGGGGGGGGGGGGGGGGGGGGGGGGGGGGGGGGGGGGGGGGGGGGGGGGGGGGGGGGGGGGGGGGGGGGGGGGGGGGGGGGGGGGGGGGGGGGGGGGGGGGGGGGGGGGGGGGGGGGGGGGGGGGGGGGGGGGGGGGGGGGGGGGGGGGGGGGGGGGGGGGGGGGGGGGGGGGGGGGGGGGGGGGGGGGGGGGGGGGGGGGGGGGGGGGGGGGGGGGGGGGGGGGGGGGGGGGGGGGGGGGGGGGGGGGGGGGGGTGATATGACCATCATCATCTTGTGCTCATGATCTCCATCACCGAAGCACCGTCATGATCTCCATTGTCACCGGCTTGACACCTTGATCTCCATCGTAGCGTCGTTGTCGTCTCGCCAACTATTGCTTCTACAACTATCGCCAACGCATAGTGATAAAGTAAAGCAATTACATGGCGATTGCATTTCATACAATAAAGTGACAACCATAAGGCTCCTACCAGTTGCCGATAACTTTTACAAAACATGATCATCTCATGCAATAACGTGTATCACATCATGTCTTGACCATATCACATCACAACATACCCTGCAAAAACAAGTTAGACGTCCTCTAC
Organism: Thinopyrum obtusiflorum; assembly: GCA_036873465.1. NCBI lineage: Eukaryota > Viridiplantae > Streptophyta > Magnoliopsida > Poales > Poaceae > Thinopyrum > Thinopyrum obtusiflorum. The sequence continues at coordinate 13,919 of JAAAWM010008970.1, forward strand.
TTTGTTGTTGCAAGTTTTACGTGGCTGCTACGGGCTTCTAGTAAGAACCGTTCTTACCTACGCATCAAAACCACAACGATTTTTTGTCAAGTGTGCTATTTTAACCTTCAACAAGGACTGGCCGTAGTCAAACTCGATTCAACTAAAGTTGGAGAAACAGACACCCGCCAGCCACCTGTGTGCGAAGCACGTTGGTAGAACCAGTCTCATGAACGCACTCATGTAATGTCGGTCTAGGCCGCTTCATCCAACAAGACCGCCACATCAAAGTAAGACGTTGGTGGTAAGCAGTATGACTATTATTGCCCACAACTCTTTGTGTTCTACTCGTGCATATAACATCTACGCATAGACCTGGCTCGGATGCCACTGTTGGGGAACGCAGTATTTCAAAATTTTTACCTACGATCACGCAAGATCTATCTAGGAGATGCATAGCAACGAGACGGGAGGGTGTGTCCAAGTACCCTCGTAGACCGAAAGTGGAAGCGTTTAGTAACGCGGTTGATGTAGTCGAACGTCTTCGCGATTCAACCGATCCTAGCACCGAACGTACGGTACCTCCGTGTTCAGCACACGTTCAGCACGATGACGTCCCTCGAGCTCTTGATCCAGTTGAGGACGAGGGATAGTTTCGTCAGCACGACGGCGTGACGAGGGGGGGGGGGGGGGGGGGGGGGGGGGGGGGGGGGGGGGGGGGGGGGGGGGGGGGGGGGGGGGGGGGGGGGGGGGGGGGGGGGGGGGGGGGGGGGGGGGGGGGGGGGGGGGGGGGGGGGGGGGGGGGGGGGGGGGGGGGGGGGGGGGGGGGGGGGGGGGGGGGGGGGGGGGGGGGGGGGGGGGGGGGGGGGGGGGGGGGGGGGGGGGGGGGGGGGGGGGGGGGGGGGGGGGGGGGGGGGGGGGGGGGGGGGGGGGGGGGGGGGGGGGGGGGGGGGGGGGGGGGGGGGGGGGGGGGGGGGGGGGGGGGGGGGGGGGGGGGGGGGGGGGGGGGGGGGGGGGGGAAATCGTAATACACGTGTGAATACATAGACCACAATAAGTCCCTAGTGAGCCTCTAGTTGACTAGCTCGTTGTGATCAACAGATAGTCATGGTTTCCTGGCTATGGACATTGGATGTCGTTGATAACGGGATCACATCATTAGGAGAATGATGTGATGGACAAGACCCAATCCTAAGCTTAGCACAAAGATCGTGTAGTTCGTTTGCTAGAGCTTTGCCAATGTCAAGTATCTCTTCCTTTGACCATGAGATCGTGTAACTCCTGGATACCGTAGGAGTGCCTTGGGTGTATCAAACGTCACAACGTAACTGGGTGACTATAAAGGTACACTACAGGTATCTCCGAAAGTATCTATTGTTTTATGCGGATCGAGACTGGGATTTGTCACTCCGTGTAAACGGAGAGGTATCTCTGGGCCCACTCGGTAGGACATCATCATCATATGCGCAATGTGACCAATGAGTTGATCACGGGATGATGTGTTACGGAACGAGTAAAGTGACTTGCCGGTAATGAGATTGAACAAGGTATCGGTATACCGACGATCGAATCTCGGGCAAGTAAAATGGGGGGGGGGGGGGGGGGGGGGGGGGGGGGGGGGGGGGGGGGGGGGGGGGGGGGGGGGGGGGGGGGGGGGGGGGGGGGGGGGGGGGGGGGGGGGGGGGGGGGGGGGGGGGGGGGGGGGGGGGGGGGGGGGGGGGGGGGGGGGGGGGGGGGGGGTGTAAGACAGTTTTACACAGCGAAAACACTTAGGGTTAACTTGACGAGCCTGTTATTAGGAAGACTAGTATGTGACTACCGAATGTTGTTCGGAGTCTCGGATGGGATCCTGGACGTCACGAGGAGATACGGAAGGGTCCGGAGGTAAAGATTTATATATGGGAAGTTGTCTAACGGACACCGGGAAGTTTCGGGGTCATACCGGTATTGTACCGGGGCCACCGGAAGGGTTCCGGGGGTCCACCGGGAGGGGCCACCCCTCCCGGGGGGCCACATGGGCTGCGTGGGGCAGGGAGCCAGCCCCTGGTGGGCTGGCCGCACCCCCTCCCTTGGGCCCATGCGCCTAGGGTTGAGGGGGGAACCCTAGAGGGGGCGCCCCCTTGGCTTGGGGGGCAAGCCACCCTCTGCCCTCTCCCCTAGGCCGCCGCACCCCGCCTAGATGGGTTCTAGGGGGCCGGCCCCCTTCTCCCTTCCCCCTATAAATAGAGGGGTGAGGGGAGGGCAGCCGCACCACCCTCCAAGGCGCAGCCCTCCCCTCCCCAACACCTCTCCTCCTCCGTTGTGTGCTTGGCGAAGCCCTGTCGGAGTACTGCCTCTCCACCATCACCACGCCGTCGTGCTGCCGGTGGAGCTGTCTTCCTCAACCTCTCCTTCCCCCTTGCTGGATCAATAAGGAGGAGACGTCTCCCGTCCCGTACGTGTGTTGAGCGCGGAGGTGCTGTCCGTTCAGCACTTGGTCATCGGTGATTCGAATCACGTCGAGTACGACTACATCATCACCTTGCAAGCTTCCGCACGCGATCTACAAGTGGTATGTAGATGCAAACTCTCTCCCTTGACTCGTTGCTTAGATGAACTCATAGATGGATCTTGGTGAAATCGTAGGAAAAATTTTAATTTTCTGCAACGTTCCCCAACAGTGGTATCAGAGCTAGGTTTATGCGTAGTTCTCTTTGCACGAGTAGAACATAATTTTGTTGTGGGCGTGGATTTTGTCATCTTACTTGCCTCTACTAGTCTTTTCTTGCTCAACGGTATTGTGGGATGAAGCGGCCCGGACCAACCTTACACGTACGCTTACGTGAGACCGGTTCCACCGACTGACATGCACTAGTTGCATAAGGTGGCTGGCGGGTGTCTGTCTCTCCCACTTTAGTTGGAGTGGAATCGATGAACAGGGCCCTTATGAAGGGTAAATAGAAGTTGACAAAATCACGTTTGTGTGATTCGTAGGTAAGAAAACGTTCTTCCTAGAACCCAATTGCAGCCACGTAAAAGATGCAACAACAATTAGAGGACGTCTAACTTGTTTTTGCAGCGATTGATCATGTGATGTGATATGGCCAGAAGTTGTGATGAATGATGAATTGTGATGTATGAGATCATGTTCTTTGTAATAGGATTCACGACTTGCATGTCGATGAGTATGACAACCGGCAGGAGCCATATGAGTTGTCTTTATTTTTGTATGACCTGCGTGTCATTGAATAACGCCATGTAAACTACTTTACTTTGGGGGGGGGGGGGGGGGGGGGGGGGGGGGGGGGGGGGGGGGGGGGGGGGGGGGGGGGGGGGGGGGGGGGGGGGGGGGGGGGGGGGGGGGGGGGGGGGGGGGGGGGGGGGGGGGGGGGGGGGGGGGGGGGGGGGGGGGGGGGGGGGGGGGGGGGGGGGGGGGGGGGGGGGGGGGGGGGGGGGGGGGGGGGGGGGGGGGGGGGGGGGGGGGGGGGGTATGCATCTTGTTTACTTAGAACGACGGTAGTAAATAAGATGATCCCTTACAAAAATTTCAAGAAGTGTTCTCCCCTAACTGTGCACCGTTGCTAAAGTTCGTCGTTTCGAAGCACCACGTGATGATCGGGTGTGATAGATCCTTATGTTCACATACAACGGGTGTAAGACAGTTTTACAAATGCAAAACACTTAGGGTTAACTTGACGAGCCTAGCATGTACAGACATGGCCTCGGAACACGGAGACCGAAAGGTCGAACACGAGTCGTATGGAAGATACGATCAACATGAGAATGTTCACCGACGATGACTAGTCCGTCTCACGTGATGATCGTACACAGCCTAGTCGACTCGGATCGTGTAACACTTAGATGACTAGAGGGATGTCTAATCTAAGTGGGAGTTCATTAAAATAATTTGATTAGATGAACTTTATTATCATGAACAATAGTCTAAAATCTTTGCAAAATGTCTTGTAGATCAAATGGCCAACACTCATGTCACCATGAACTTCAACGCGCTTGCTAGAACCCTATTGCAGCCACGTAAAACTTGCAACAACAATTAGAGGACGTCTAACTTGTTTTTGCAGCAAGTGTTTTGTGATGTGATATGGCCAGAAGTTGTGATGAATGATGAATGATATATTGTGATGTATGAGATCATGTTCTTGTAATAGGTATCACGACTTGCATGTCGATGAGTATGACAACCAGCAGGAGCCATAGGAGTTGTCTTTATTTTTGTATGACCTGCGTGTCATTGAAGAACGCCATGTAAATTACTTTACTTTATTGCTAAACGCGTTAGCCATAGAAGTAGAAGTAGTCGTTGGCGTGACAAATTCATGAAGACACGATGATGGAGATCATGATGATGGAGATCATGGTGTCATGCCGGTGACAGGATGATCATGGAGCCCCGAAGATGGAGATCAAAGGAGCTATATGATATTGGCC
>JAAAWM010008971.1:0-2500 GCA_036873465.1 Thinopyrum obtusiflorum
TGCAGGCATCACGCCGGGTCAAGGTCCTTGGTGGCAAAGGCTTTTAGGCATGGTTTTTACTGGCTTACAGCTCACGCAGATGCAAAGGACATTGTCCGCAAGTGTGATGGGTGCCAGAAATTTGCACGTCAAGCACCTGTGCCAGCTCAAGAACTTCGGATGATCCCGATTACTTGGCCTTTTGCAGTTTGGGGGCTTGACATGGTCGGTCCCTTCAAGCCGACATCCGACAAAAAGACTCATCTTTTGGTTGCTATTGATAAATTCACCAAGTGGGTCGAAGCAGAGCCAGTCAGCAATTGTGATGCTGCAACAGCAGTTAAGTTTCTGAAGAAAATAATTTATCGCTTCAGATATCCTCACAGTATTATTACTGACAATGGCACTAATCTATCCAAGGGAGCTATGGAACAATTTTGTCAGAGAGAGCATATCCGCCTCGATCTTGCTTCAGTTGCACATCTGCAGTCCAATGGGCAAGCGGAGCATGCTAATCAGGAGTTACTACATGGGATTAAACCAAGACTTGTGGTTCCACTTGAGTGCACTCCTGGATGCTGGGTTGAAGAGCTTCCGGTGGTACTTTGGAGCACACGGACTTTTCCCAACCGGTTGACAGGCTATACGCCATTCTTTCTGGTCTATGGTGCAGAAGCCGTATCGCCCGGGAGGATCGCGATAGCCTGCGTGTGTATACAGGGGCTAGATCTGGTCTCGGCCTCATACGCAATGCGCAGGAGTGCAAAGGGCGATGGGCCCAAGACCCCTGAGCGCTTAGGGTGTAGACCAGCATGCTGGCCTCTCTGTTGAGCCTAGGTAGGGCTACGACATGTCGATCAGCCGAGGCCGGGCATGACCCGAGTAAGTATGTCCGGCCAGAGTTAATCAAGCGTGTTGGGTAAGTTGGTGCACCCCTGCAGGGAAGTATATCTATTCGAATAGCCGTGTCCACGGTAACAGGACGCTCGAAAAATATCCCGATCTACTACAACTAGAAATGGGTACTTTAGCTCCGGGATCACTTTCTCGCAGGGAGTCGAGGAAGGATCTCTGGGCATGGCTGCTGTTATACTTGTTGCTACTACTATATTTATGTACTAATCTACACTCTTATAATGCTGCAAGATGCTGCAAGTTGCTAGTCTTCAATAGGCTAGGACTTCTCTCTCTTCTGGCATTTCTGCAGTCTAGCCCACAGATACAGCCTTTCCTTCGAAACCAATGCATACATAGAATAGTTTTGATGTAAGCCTTTCCTTTCCCCTACTCGGTTGATGTGACCAGATGATGGAGCCCCGGAGACAGCTGCCCCCGCCGACGACTACTACTACCACCCCGAGGGTGGTTACTACTATGAGTTGGCCGACGACCAGGAGTAGATTCGGAGGGTCCCAGGCAGGAGGCCTGCGCCTTTCGATCTAGTTGTCTTTGTTTTGCCCCACCTTCTTAAGGCCTATCTGTTTATCTTTTATGTCTGTACTCAGATATCTAATGCTTCCGCCGACGCTTGTATGCGAGCTTATGTATTCGAGCCCTTCGAGGCCCCTGGCTTGTAATATAAAAGCTTGTATGACTTTTATTTGTGTTTAGAGTTGTTTTGTGATATCATCAAGTGAGTCCTTAGGCTTGATCATGTGCATTTGCGTGTATGATTAATGCATGATTAAGTCAGGGGAGTCACACTACCCCTGAGTGGATAGTACCTTACCTGTCTTATTTTACCCGTGGCGAGCTCCCAGAAGAGGAAATCATCGCTCGACAGATTATCAGGAGGTCCAAGTCCATGACCATTATCAATGGCGAGTTACACCGAAGAAGTATTACAGGCGGTTTCCAACGTTGCATTTCTCCTAAGGAAGGTTGTAAGTTTCTCAATGAGATCCACTCTGGTGACTGGGGGGGGGGGGGGGGGGGGGGGGGGGGGGGGGGGGGGGGGGGGGGGGGGGGGGGGGGGGGGGGGGGGGGGGGGGGGGGGGGGGGGGGGGGGGGGGGGGGGGGGGGGGGGGGGGGGGGGGGGGGGGGGGGGGGGGGGGGGGGGGGGGGGGGGGGGGGGGGGGGGGGGGGGGGGGGGGGGGGGGGGGGGGGGGGGGGGGGGGGGGGGGGGGGGGGGGGGGGGGGGGGGGGGGGGGGGGGGGGGGGGGGGGGGGGGGGGGGGGGGGGGGGGGGGGGGGGGGGGGGGGGGGGGGGGGGGGGGGGGGGGGGGGGGGGGGGGGGGGGGGGGGGGGGGGGGGGGGGGGGGGGGGGGGGGGGGGGGGGGGGGGGGGGGGGGGGGGGGGGGGGGGGGGGGGGGGGGGGGGGGGGGGGGGGGGGGGGGGGGGGGGGGGGGGGGGGGGGGGGGGGGGGGGGGGGGGGGGGGGGGGGGGGGGGGGGGGGGGGGGGGGGGGGGGGGGGGGGGGGGGGGGGGGGGGGGGGGGGGGGGGGGGGGGGGGGGGGGGGGGGGGGGGGGGGGGGGGGGGGGGGGGGGGGGGGGGGGGGGGGGGGGGGGGGGGGGGGGGGGGGG